>JAVQIZ010146992.1:0-13637 GCA_036023535.2 Galaxias brevipinnis | reverse complement strand
TATATATATATAAATATATATATATATACACATACTGTTGTAATATGGTATTATAAGTGATGACATTGTGTTAAGTAAGACCTGCTCAATAGCCTATAAGTTTTGGTTGGCTGGCACATCCCCAAATCATTGTCACTCACAGAGTGTAAACAAGACTCTGATTGGCTGTTGGCCAGTCCGCATTGGGCTGTCTTAAAAAAAAGGCAATAACTGGCCCTGCGGTTTCAAGGCAGCCCAGGGTTAGCTGATGAAAGGAGATAAGAAGAGACGGTTTCAAGGCTCTCCATAGGCGGACCCCATTGGCCCTGAAGCCATGAGTCAAGCGTGAATCAGAGAGAATACAGCAGAGGGGAAAATATACGTTAGGCGTTTGAAAATCGAGGATAGATTTCGTATAAATGTTGAGCAACAATGAATAATCCGTCAACGTTTTAAACAAAGAAAGAAAGATAAAGGCTCTGCGTAGATCAACCACATATAGCCAGCCGTCTCCGATATCCGCTTTCATAGGGAAAATCTGCATGGACTCTTTCATCACTCTTTAGTCATTTATTAATCGCATGGCTGCTTGAGGTTAGTCGTAAAGTTTAATTAAAAGTATTTTTTAAATATTGTATTATACTTAGGTAAAACAGGTTGAAATGTAACACATTTGTGATTGCACAATGTTTTTTTCAGCAAAAAAATATATTTTTTGACAATAGAGAGAAGGTTTACATGGGAAAGCTTAAATTTTACTCTTTTATTTTAAAGTATGCTTTATGTCACATTATTTGTATTTACTCTGTACATAAATGTAAGTCCATGTACATGTGTATTCATCATAGAAAATTTCTGTATGGGCCCCTGAAAAAAATGACCTTTTATGTACTATACTGCTAAAAAATGTGTATTAAACTAAAATAAAAACAAATATCAAATGTCTGATAGTCCTGAAGTTACTGTTTATAATAAAAACATTTCTGTTTTACTATTTTCTCTCTTTGTTGCACACTGAGAAATATACTCACCTGAAGATAAAAGTATGTGCAATTGCTGCACAGTGTTACAAATCTAAATAGATTTTTTACTCATAATTGTATAGACTAATGATATACCTTTATTAATGTAGTGACTCTCTTATTATGTGTGTGTGTGTGTGTGTGTGTGTGTGTGTGTGTGTGTGTGTGTGTGTGTGATAGCTGAAGATATCATGTATTTGTGTTCCTTTTCACATAATTTGGAAGTTGATGAATATTCTTGCACATATTTTTTTTTTGCAATACATGTCATGTTAGCAAGCAAATTAAGATGTCAAGTTCTTTTTCATAATTATCAGGCAGCCATACCTTTTTCCATTTGAGGATTAACTTATTAATTAAAGGCTAGTAAGATTGATCACCATTGGTCTAATGTTATGTTCTTATGTACCATGTCGTCCTAGCCTCGAAAAAAAATATTGCAATCACCAAAAATGTAGGTAGACACACATTATGAAAAAATCGAGAGCAATTGATTCTCACACTTGCCTTATTGGTCAGTAATATATTTTACCCCAAAATAAGAGCACAACACGTTTCAGTCAACTATATGGCGTGGATACAGTACATGCTCACAGCTTTGGCTTGGTTGGGTAAATTGATAATTCATCCCAAGTTTCTAATTTCTTTTAAAAAAGACAAGTCTTGTGTGGATTGTGCCTGATCAATGAGGCGTTAGTGATGGACGATTTCTCTGTCCTACCCACATTAACGAGGCATCTGGACCCCCCTAGAGCACCGGATTTAGGGACTCAACCAGCTTACTGGCTCTTTTTACTCTGAACCATAGAGTAATAGACACATATCACATATGTGGCAATTATTAAATATAAATTATTTAATCAGGCTTTTTTGTAAATTAATAAATAAATAAAATAAGAATGATTTCAATCAAAATTAAATCACTCCGCGGACATTTTTAATGTATTTGGCTAATGAATTGCTTTTGCAAATATCACAGGATGTGGCCTGCTGGCCCACGAAAATCCAGACAGCACAAAATAAAAGGACTGCTTTTATGTGAGTGCGTTCTCGCATTATGACAAAATCTCGGTCATTTTGGAATTGTAGATATAACAGTAACTTCCAACATCATCATGGACCTCATATGCTTTGGCTAAAGCAATGTTTGCAAGTTCTCTGGCTACCCACTTTATTAGCATAGGCTGCAGTCCATTGTTAGCAATTGGTCGACCACAGTGACTGTCCACGGTAAACGCGTGATTTCTCAGTGACGCTCGGGTTTTGGGGGTCTTAATGGAGGTTAGCTGCGTTTATGGGTAGGCCTAAGTCTCGTGAGAACGTTGGCTCCCAAGCACACTGTCCAATACGATTCAAGCATAATAATCATATTTACAGCTATCACCACAAATAGCACAATAGGACATAGGCTATATGCTGAATTGCAAGCCTATGTGTTTGACTTCCTGAATCATCCCATTGACTCAAAGGAGCCACCGTCCTTCTTTTTGTAACGCTCGAAATAAATCACAAATTTCATTAGCCCTTTAATCCACTTTGGACATTCAAGGTTGATAAAAGGCTAAACAACTAGTGCAATAATAGCCGTTATATTAAACATTTAAAAATATGCAGGAAAAGTAGCATATAGCTTCATTTGCTGTAGGATATTCATTAGAGTGCCCTGACTATACTAAGCGGTTGCGGATTTTTAATAGAGAAATTCAGTCCATTGGAATTTATAGTAAACAGGCAAAAGTATAATATCATCGCGAAATAATAACGCTAACACTGTTCATTACTTCAACCCATCCTAACCTATTTTTATTACATACAAATAGATTAATGTCTTGCTCTAACTTGGTTCATTGTAAACGAGCTTCAAGGCAACACTTATACTAACCCTCTCACAGCAAATTTGCCTCTTTCTCAAACACAAGGAAGCTGACGTCATATTTGTAACCCTTTCACTGCCATTCTTGGAAACATGCTGACACGTCTTTCGCTAATGTGAATGGGTTGATGTTTATAAAGTATTATGTGTCATTACATTGTACATGTTTTCTTTCAGTTAAATGGAAATAATTAGAATTTGGAGCAAATCAACAGCAAACCCGTTACATTTTGTTTCAAATAATGTCTTCTTTATTTATTATTTATTAATTTATTTTTATAGTACTATTATTTCCTTAATATATTGTACTTACGTAAAGATTAATATATATTAGATTAAAGACCAAAACATTGAATGCTACCAAAACATCAAAGTCTAATAGTTAGAATGTTCAAAGTGAAATTGTAATGTGACACATAACATAGATAATTCTACACAATTTCGTATGAATATCCTTAATTAGAACCAAAAATATAAGACATACACCCTATTAATGTACCTGAAATATATATAGATAGTTGTCAACAAACCTTTTACCAGACGATAACTGCCATATTAATGCGATATTAGAGTCTCCATCTACTTGACCGCTATGTTGGATGAGAGACATTGACAGGCTAGCAGAACTGCACATGGTCTGGTGACAAAATTGCCTTCACATGCGCCATATCATTTTACCTGTCAAAAGGCATACGCTTACAGTGCTTCTCATCAAGACCCAGTGTTTCTATACCATTTCCATTCATCATCACACAGCTGTCTTATACAGCTGTTCTGGGCTTAGAGACACACAAGACCATTGTGTCCCCTTCATTAAGCCTATCCGCCATGTTGTTTCGCAACATCTGCACTGAGGGGGTTGGAGGAGAAGAAGAAGAGGGGTTAGCATGGTGCTCCCATGGTCATGTGACTGATGGCAGTTGTCACTATAAGCTCTTGATTGAGAGAAGAAAGGGAGTTTGTGAGGCCGATCGATTTCTTTCCCCCCAGCTGCAGGTTGGAAGGGCATTGCATAGACGTCACATGGTTAAACTGGGCACAGATAATGCACATCAGATCAGAAGCTAGACACAGGCCTAGTATCTCCCAGGCCTCTCCATGCCTGAGCCTGGTCAGCCTTTGGGCTTCCTCTTTTCACATAGCCACGCATTCATTTCACACACAACCCGCTCTTTATTCACTCCGTTACACTGAAACCCCTTGAAGGGGGACATTGTGAGGGCTTGAGATATTACAATATTACGATTTTTCCCCCCTTGCTTTAGCCGTATGGTAAATTAATGTCTGGTTGTGACCAAAAGCCATAATAAGCTGCAGTGTAAAAGACTGTTTCTCTCGTGATGCAAAGATCCAAAGGCCATCGACAATTGTAGTGGAGCGGTAACAGACTGCTGATGATCCCAAGCATTCAGATAGATTCAGAAACTATGGAAGACTAGGATTTCCATTTAATGTTGGTAAGAAACAACTATTGTAAGTCAATTAAGTTGCCTCTGAGTGAGCCTAACTAATTGCAATATTATTAATAACTCCTATTTATGCACAGGCAATTACATATAGATTAAATATACAGTATGTGTATTGAGTCAAAACATGATTCAAAAGATAAAACAATAATACAGTTTTACTGTACAGGTAAGACCATAAACGTTTAGCTTTAATCTATCCATAGTTGTGGATTGACCTACCAGTAGACTGAGGACATTTTCCTCATAGTTATTTATAATTAGTATGGTCATATGTAATCAGTAATTGGTAGTTATGGATATGTTATTTGACCAACTTGAACAATCATAAACAACTATATGAGTCTAGTTTAAAGCAGACCATATACTGTAGCACAGACCAAAAATAAACATGTAAAACATTTTTAGTTTTATATTTTGAACTGGACATTAGTAACTGGAAGTTACCAGACTATGCCTGTATTAAAACAATTATATATCTACTAAATGTAACAATAAACCCACTACAGTAGATGCTAATCGTAACTGATCCCACCAATTGTACCATTTGGCTAGTTTACTAGAAGCTACCTTGGGCCACTCTCCCTCTTACATTCAATTGCATTAAACCAACGATAACAATGCATGTATAAACATTTATCCCACATCAAATATCTCCTCCCTCTTATAAATCTCCCTTTTCTGTCATGCCAACAGAGCAATTTATGTGACATGTATATATTTTTGCCCATGAAGAGCCTAATTAAAAATGTCCTTTGCAAAGCCAGAATCGGCGCTCACAGGGGCAAATATGCCCCCTATAGCAGATGGGCCCTCTGTCAGATTAATTTCACATCCCAATGGCCAATTGTGTTTTAGACGTAAAAGTGATGAGCCGTATTTCACTGTCGGAGCTAATACAGCTTCCAAAGATGGGAAGGCATTTTTATGGGTCGTCAAATGCACCATATCATTCTCCCCCTATACCTGACGAGCTGGCAGTGTCTGCTAAAGATAAGACCTTTAACAACCACAATCATTGCCAGAATGCTTTAGTGAACGAGGCCCAAACGGAAACATTCTCTTCCCAAAACTTTGCCTTCACAAATCTGTGCAATCTACGAAGTAGTGTATTGGCTTAGATGAGGTGGATTAAGGAGATATCTAAAGCAATATCTCAATATCAGATGCATAATATATTAAGACATTTAGTTGTATATAAATTAATAAAATAATAAAAAAATATCTATACTGCACAACTTTGACGTGACAATCCTGATAATGGCTCTCAATCATAGCCCAAGTATTCAGTGCAAGTGTTTGTCAACGCCAAACGTGTCAGCCTACCTTCTAAACAATAAGAAAAGAAAGGGACCGTTATCAGTCACTTCATCATATCTTTTTCCGGTTCTGTTTTGAAGTTACTAACTGTAGCAATCTTTCCAGTGCATTCTAATTTTATTAACACTATTGAAACCTATGCTTTCCTAGGATAGGCTTTTTTTTAGACATATCTAAGTCCGTCGCCTACAACACACATTCATCTTGTGTGGTTCCTTTGTTGTGAGCTTTCCAGTAGCTTGGCTGTATTTTTTTTTTACGTTTCCCATGAGCATGCTTTTCATAACATAGACATACAGGGCCAACTAAGTCCTGCTACCTGGCAAATAAAACTGTAATACCAAATGAAAAGCACATAAAACCATGCAACACCTTAAGATTGTTTCAACAACTTCATTTAGAACTTTGAAATGAAAATTGTAAGCACAGCTGACATGTGTAACTTATGTAAATATTTTGTTCTTCATTACTTTAGCCTTTATCCCTAAAAAACAAAAGTCAGGCTTAATTTGAATACATTTGACTAAATTGGTTTTGTTCCCAAATCATCCTTAGGCGTAGTTACCTGTACAATGAACCATGCCCAAATCGAGATTTAATCATGACTTCATTCTAGACGACGCAAATACTGTCTAGTGAACGATTTAGGAAGAAAAGTAATGTGTTTGCTAAAGTAGACCTGGCTAACACAAAAACACAGCACCCAGAATAGAACATTTGGTAACAGATACAACACAGACTCTCTTATTGTTTGTAGTGATCTATACTCAGCAGCAAGCACGGAATCAATCAAGGCTTAATGCCTAATGCCACTTCTTAAACATTCAACCGATAAAAATGGGAACGCGTGTAAACACGGTATTAACTATAAATGAGGCCTATATTTCAAAAGGCAAACACTGTGTAAAAAATTGCATATCCTCCCCATATATCCTTTATGTGTGTGTGGGTGTCTAGTCATGCATTTGCTTATTATGGTGACTAATACTTCAGTCAATTATGGGGAGGAGAGAGTTTTGGTCAGATGATGTAAGATCTGTGTAGTTGCTTGTGCAGACATTTGCCACCATCTGGATATACAGTGCCTATATACAATTTGAAGCTCAATTTCTATGATTAGTGCCCACGGGGAATAGCTGTGTCGAACGATTTGAACCTTCAGTTCCAGGACGCAGTCTCTCGTCGAGCTACAACAATTCTTCCCTGGCCTTTACTGTCTGTGGGAGCAAGAGGCCCCTGCGCTTGGCCATCCCAGTGCTGAAGCCGTGACTCCAGGGGCCTGCAGGGCCAAGACAGGCTATTTGATCAGCACATAGTTTTAATTGGCTTCAGGCACCCTGGAGTGTCAGCAAGGCCACAGAGAAGACTCCTACTGCACCTTCCCTAATTAAAATCATTAGGAATTCCAGCCACATCATAAAGGATTAAATTAGATTTGTGTGTGTGTGTGTGTGTGTGTTAGCTGGTGCATGTAAATGTTTGTTAGAGTGTGTGTGTGCGTGTGGGCTTGACAATTGTTCACATGTATGGCTTAATTGTTTTCCATCCCTCAATATAGTGGCCGGGAGAGGAATGACTGTAATCCGGGATCACAAATAAAAATGACATGAAAAGGAATCACTCAACCAATTCTCATTAATATTGTACAAGAGAAAAGGTTATTTTAACTATCATTCATCGCTTATATATATATCTCCGTTATTTAATTACATTGCTATGATAAAAAAACAAAGCACGGTTAAAAGCTAGGAACTGAGCTTTTATCCTTAAAAAAACCATTCCTCTCACAGAACCCTTGCGTGCATGTTAATGAACATTTCATGGGTGATGAAGTTATCTTACTGACAAGACAAACCCAATGATCTTGTTGCTGTGCGTTTGGTGCTTGGAGAAGGGCTGGATTCTGCTTAAAACTAACTACCCCCGCAAACAAAAGGGGCCTGAAACTTAAATATCTACCACAGCTACTTTGCCCCAGAGACACATGCATACAAGGGAGCATTTCTTTTGTCTGATAATGGAGGCAGGGGCTCGCGAGGGTGAAATTTCAGGATTTCAGGAGCGCGTGCAACTCAGGAGCATGCCCCCAAAAGCCTTAACTTGCACCCTCTATAAAACTTTAAAATGGTAGGACACATGCCATGAAGCGCATTGGTAACACACTATAGTTTACCAATGTTATAAGAGTTTCTGATCCTCAAAGTTGTAGATCGTTTAAGAAACGCTCCCGGTTTAAAGTAGAGACAGAGGCTTTATTCGACACTAGTCTCGCAAAGCAAGACATGACCGACCATTTTGTTAGCCACCACTGATATAAGACTTCTCGTGGAACACTGTGAGGGAGCTCTATTCACATGAACAACCAATAAAACTGCTGCAATTCATAATGGTCAATGGACAGCATTGTCCCCAAGAGAATGGGCATAAGATGGGTGGTAGGCCGACACAACAATGGGTGGTTTACAAAAGGTTCCAAGGATTACTGTATCTCTTGTGGTTGAGGATATGAGGACATGGTCCACTGCATCTCACAGTGAACTATTGGGTCATGCCCTTCTTCTCCAACCACTGCGCCCAAAAAATACGGTTTGGTAGGGAGGGTGAAAAACGCGACAAAAGACATAATTGTTGGGTTTTAGCATTTTGTTATGTTGTCATGTGACTAGTTTATCGTTTGACTCATGGAGCCTAAATGATGGAAGTAGGTTTTGACATGTCTTCGAGTCATGTCCAGCAGGAATCTTGAACACTGGAGGGGAACGCTTCTCCAGCAGCTGGCCCACTTGAAGCCATTTTTGAAACTAGTATAACTTTACTGAAAAAAACTGTAACCCATGGCTTGGGGATATTTTTTGGTGCATGTTGACTTCTGGAAGTTGCAGACAGCAGAGGGACAAGGCATCTGAACAGAAAGATACAAAATAATGCACGAAACTCAGAGAGGACAGGATGTCTCTTCACCCATCTCTTCCTGTCCGGGAAAGGCCATTCATCATTTCCACGTCTTCATGTCATGGGTTACTTTGGCAATAGCCGGGAGTGTGCTAACGATGACACGGAGGATTGATGAGGTGCAGGTGGGGGTGGCTAGCAGGAGTTTGGGGTGTGGATGGTCAAACCAGATGTGGTGGAAGGTTGGCTGGGGTGGGGCGTTTGAGGAACCTGCTGAAGGTCATGGTGTTCTCTACTGCCCTCATTACACACACACACACACACACATACACAAACATGCATATACACAAACAAACAAAACAGCACACATACACACGCACAAACAAACAAAACAACACACACAGACACACACACAAACGCGCACACACAAACAAAAGTATAGGCTCACTAATACAAGCAAAATTACTGCAAAATGCCACAACATACATGCAAAAAAACGCCCACACAAACACAAACACCTATCAAGTCAGACATAAAACATGACAATCAGATGACATGACAACACACTAAACACGAAATTGTGCCTCCTGGCCTGCAATATTTCGTCAAGATGTGATAAATTGTAGTATTTCCTAATCTTAGATGAAATAATAAAAAAAATACATAGAGCAAAGCTGATGCCTAATGCGTTTCAGTTGAACTCTTTTGTAGGCATAGATCTACATGGCGTCAGCCAACCCCCCACTCATCCTGAGATGACATCGCACATGGAAAGACTCCCCCTAGCGGTTGAAAAGCTAACCACAGGCAAAGATTTCAGTTCAGAGGCAAAGAGTGTGTAGGGATTGTGTTTTCTTAATATCAAGTCAAGTGCAATACTGAAGGGCATCCCACGTAAAACTCTCCATGGCCTCACACACCAATCACCTTTCTCTCTCGCTCTCTCTCTCGCTCTCTCTCTCTCTCTCTCTCTAATGTCTTTACATGCACACCCTCTCCCTCCCACGCTCTCTGCGTCTTCAAACACATAGCCTCTGCCTCCCTCTTTCCTGCTCTCTCTCTCTCTCTCTCCTTCTCCCTCTCTCTCTCTCTCTCTCTCTCTCTCTCTCTCTCTCTCGCTCTCTGTCTCCTTCGCACCGAGCATGTGGCTCTCCCAACTCGGTAGCTGATCAGAACCAGGTGTAGGGCCTTCCATGTGCTTTCCATTTGTGCAGGATGTAAATTGATTCAATTAGATCCAAATGCTCAACCTGTCAGCCGTGGGGGAAGTGGCAGGCTATCAAAGGGCGTTAGATTATGAGCGAGATTTGGAATGAAAACTGCACCGGTCAATAAATGAAAACCGTTCCAACTCGACAGTGTACAGTCGGTACAAATTGTTTTCCTCCCCTGATCTACCAACACCCCCCCACACACACACGCCCCGTCCCCCTTACAATGAATGTTTGTGTACACCTTCACATGAAATGGAACCGAAACGCCATCCATCCATTTCTTTCTCCGTCTGCCGCTCACTGTGTTTTTTTCTCTCTCTGTCTTGAATATACAGTACCCATTAAGCCCTCAGAATAAGTGCCCTCGGTGCATTACAGCCAGTAGCTCAAGTAGCTTTGCGAGACAAACTGCTCCATCAGTTATGGTTGTTAAAAAGCTCCGTCTTAAAAACTAAAGACTTCCAGGAAACTCACCAAGAGAAACAATGCGCTTGTTTTGATTGGCTGGATTAACGCATGACGTCGGCAGTTAAGATCCCAGCGCATTCGGGGGAAGCAGGGTTGCCTGGATAGAGGTGCTGTGGTGGAGGACATCTGTTTCTTGCTGCTCCTTCCGTCATCCACCACCTTTAAAGAGCAGCCCGTCCCTGCCGTTTTAAACCCCAAGGCATATGAGGACAGCCTTTTCAGTGTGACTAACTCCCGCAGAGCACCACCCATCTCATGTGTCTGTCAACTTGAGAAGGGGGGAGGGGTCAGTCATTTGTATCGGAGACAAGGGGCATAATGCGCGGTGGCTTGATCGAGGATAATGGGGATGTTGTGGTGAACTTTATCTCTGGAACCAATACTATCAAACCTCCATGGGAAATGTGAATATGGTCAAGACGGGATCAACTTCCTGATCTAGAAAACGTCCTCTAAAAGTTGCACATAATGAGAGAGAACATTGGCCAACACTGGAAAGACATTGAGACAAGTCATGGATAGGATTACATTTAAAGTGGCCCTATTCGGGAGTATTAGAATGTGTTAGGAGGAGTTATGGCCATGGCTGTTGTCTCCTCACCTTGTAGTGCCAACAAGCTCTAGAAGTCCCACCGACCCGCTGCGCCAGTAGAAGCAACACCGAGCAGCCTGGGGGAAACCGACAGAGCTCCCAGCTGCCTGGTCTCCACATCAGAGAGACAGATTATGGCAGGCACACAGTCGTGTGTATATGAGGGAAGGGAGTGTTGCAAGGTAAAAAGATAGGAGGAGATATCACGGTTGGGAAAAAGACCGGGAAAAATACTGCATAAACTATGTAAATGTATATGATGTGGATTTTGGAGTCGGAAATGTTTGACTATTATGGGGCTGAGTAGAGTTACAGGAACACCGTGGCCCACATTTCTTGACATGACAGCCCTCCTGAGTAATGGCGGATTTTGGTTTCATTAATGCAAATGTGTGTTTTATGTCACAAAGCATGCAGTAGTAACATCAAGTGCTCTGTGCTGTTTTCCAAAAACGGCGCAACGAGTGATTTTGGTCCGTGAAAGAATAGAACAGATAAAAAATAGATTCAGTTTTTACACAGAAGTTGACATTAAAATTCAAATGCTTTATGGTCGAATTTGAAAAGAAATATACTTCTAGTTTTAATCCATTGGTCCTTTGATACATTTAATTTAGTTTTCAGATGTCGAGTGATGAACTTTACGTAATGTATTTTTCCACAGTTGGTATGATAGCTCATGTGATATGTGATGGGACTTTTGGAATACACGTACGGTCGTGTTTATTGAAAACTGGAGGGGGCAAAGAGGGAGAAGGTCAGTATTAAAATAGTGGTCGTGGGCTTTCAGTCCCTACCTTGAGAGAACAGATGTGTTCACAGCTTTGGCTAGGCCAGATGTGGGTTTAGGACCATCTGTGCTGTGGTGCTGCTACTGCACTGAGTGTATGTCAGTGTACGTGTGCATCTGTGTGTGCACGCATGTGCGTATGTTTCGGAGAGCTCAATCATAAGTGTTCCTCACTGAACCTATAAAAAGGTCATATTTTGATGTTATTCTACTGATACTCTGAGGACGTTAAATTGATAATCCCAAACACATACTGTACTGTACATTACAAGTATTTTGGGTTTTATAATACCTATTGATTTGATACATGCTGCAAAGACAGGTCTGGTTTAATGGCATAAGACACTAAGCTCCAACACCCAAATATATTAACAAAGCATCAGGAAACTCAATAGCACTTTTGGTGTTACAGGAATGTAGTTCTCAATATTCAAAATATACATCTAATGGAGTGTGTATGTTTTCAATTTTTTTATCACTATTTAAAAGCCTCTCTGTTGAAATGTCTGTCTGATGCCTCTGCAGGTGTCAGTAATGTAATCAGGACATGGTACATGGTAAATGGACTGCATTTATACAGCGCTTTTCTACCCTATCGGACAAAGCTCTTCACAATATTGCCTCATGTTCACACATTCTCACACACATACTCACACACACACAGACACACACACACACACAGACACACACACACATACACACACACACACACTCACACACGCACTAATAGTGGTGGAGCTGCCATGCAAGGCACTGGCCTGCCCATCGGGAGCACCTCGGGGTTCAGTATCTTGCTCAAGGATACTTCAATACACGGACAGGAGTTGCTGGGGATCACACTGCCAACCCTGGCATCGTTGGACATCCCACTCTACCTCCTGAGCCACAGCCACAGGCAAACATACTGAGAAGTACAGGCCATGGATTCTCTCAGATAGTGGAATGACAAACTAAGCTCAGTGTTAGCATTATGTTACAGATGCGAACCTAATTAAAAAAAAAATCTATCACCTTCTTTTCTACTTTTATATTTCAGGTCATATATTATTTGGATTGGATCAGTAGTAATTTTACTACTGTATGTGACACATTTTTTCTGTCAAATGTAGAACATGAAACGTATTCCAAAAAAGACACTTTGATCTAATGCGTAACCAATTACGTGGGCACATTTCAAGAGATTTAATCCTCTTCATCAGCATATTCGGTATTATTGAGGTTTATCATCCATATTTTCTAGAAATCAGAACCATGAAATAATGACTGTCACATTCACACATTATGATGGAATGTTTTAGTTTTTGTACAGAATATTCTATATTTATCACAGTTGCACCTTACCTCAGAACATTATCAGAACATTTTTAAGAATAGTTCAAGGAAAATGTTCAGTTTTTTTCAAAGTGGTGTCTTTCAACACACATAAAAATGTTCCGTAATAGACCGTTGAAATTATAATGAGACCAGAACATAGGAGATTAGAAGGTGTGAGCCGTAAGGTACATTTTTACAACTAAAAAAGATCCACTGCTGTGGTATGCCGAGCAGAGCTGAAAAAGATAGCCTTGAATAGGCAACAACCTTCATAAAGAAAAAGAACTGAAGTCTGGGAACAAAAGCAATAGTGCCCCAGCCGATCAATTAATGCCCACCCACCGATGACGGCCATTGACAAGGAGAAATGCTTTCAGATGAGGTGTGTGTCTGGAACCCAGTAGGTCATGCTGAGTGCTGTGGCATTGAACAGAGAAGTCAGGGTCTTCTCTCTTCACGTTTGCGCTTGTGTCTGTGTGTGTGTGTGTGTGTGTGTGTATGTTTGTGTGTGTATGTCTGTGTATGTTTGTGTATGTGTGTGTGTTTATGTGTGTGTGTGTGTGTGTGTGTATGTGTATGTGTGTGTGTGTGTGTGTGTGTGTGTGTGTGTGTGTGTGTGTGTGTTTGTTTGTGTCCGTGTGTGTGTGTGTGTGTGTGTGTGTGTTAGTGTGAGTGGGTGGGTGGGTACGTTTAAAAAAAAAACTTGC
>JAVQIZ010146985.1:0-12755 GCA_036023535.2 Galaxias brevipinnis | reverse complement strand
CCTACTCTCTTCAGGTCACAGGTCACAGAACTAAGCTGGTCATGTAAAGAGCGCACGCAGGGGAGATCAGTGATCGGTTTGATGAGTGGTGACAGCCAGGATTCAATCTGGGATCTCTCGAACAATGTCAGTGGTACACAGTACGCTGGTAATGAACAATAGTGACCTGCCCCTTTACAATGGAAGTTTAAGGAGTGGCATGAGTTCAGGATGGGTTTTTGGTGTGCCGGGTAAATAGACCCCTAAGATGTGGGGGGTATAGAGAGAAGTCAAAGTCTCAGTTAAATCATGACATGTCAAAACACACTTCTTGACCACAGAGCAATCTGCCACACATGCTTTACTCTTGTTTCATGTTGGTCCGCTGTGGGCTAAAATTTTTTTAGTACACATTCTATTTGTAGTTTAATATCATCAGCTCTCCTTTTAGTGAGACGGAAATTCAGAAAGCAAAAAAGCAGCATCTACCACAAAGGCCTCAGCATTGCTTCCAGCCCTTTTTGAGAGAGTTAGGCTCAAGCTATCTATACTTACTGACTTACGACAACTCAAGACACAGCCTTACCCAATGGGAAGTGAACAGGCTCACGGTAAAGTAGAACCCAGCTAAGTCAGCTCCTCCGCTCTGGAATACCTGGCGGTGACTTTGTTACAAGCAACTGCCAGGAAACAGTGCAGAGGAGATCCAAACCGCCATTCAATGTGTAATGTCCCTGTGTTTATGCCACCCCTAACCCCCCCGAAACACAATCCAACATTAGCACACCGGGGTTAAACTTCAGTCCGGGCGAGGGTAGTTGTTGGGAGACAGTGGGGTCCCTTCATGGCCCTGCCTCAGTCCAGCTTCCCGTTGTGACAGTGCTGCGCGGAGCACCGCCATGCGCTATACGAGCAGCTTGGAAAACATGGAGAAAGTAATCTCTTTTAATGGCCTGGGGGCTGGAGCCGAGAGTCGCCTTGATGGAAGATCTCTGTTCTAATTCACTAAACGAGAACAGCTCTCCTCACCCTGCAAGGTCTGCGCTCCAGGGAACTCTCGTGGGCACGCTGAACATCTCAAAACATCTGTCCTACAGGATTCTATTAGGCAGCCTGCCAGTCTCGCGGGCACTGCGGCAAGTCATATCTGTCTTTGATTGTTTCCCTCCGGACTGCTCAGCTCTGGCTGCCATGCATCAGCGTACGGCCTTTGGAAACGACACCGTGTGTGTTGCTCAGAAGGATCGGAAGGGCGGCCTTTTTTTTTCTAGGTTAAGAAACAAACAAGACAAACCGAGTTAGGACTGAAGTACAGGGGGGAGGGAGACTATGAGGAAAGCGTTTGAGATGAAAGCCGCAGGAACTTGTGAGGGGAATGTCTGTTCTCGTGGCATAGCCACACAGCAAAAGTTCTTTTGCCTGGCAAATGTTTGAATGCCCAATTGTAAGGGTTGGTGAAAGCGGATTAGCGGCCCTCCTTTGATGTTCCCCTAAAAAACAAAAGTGAACGCATCGGACGGAGACTCTCCTCGTCTTCAAAACATGTGTTAAAGCAGGCCCGGGGAAAGGGCCTCCTTACAGTAATTGTACTGTTGTTCTTGGACTCGGGGAAGAAGGCGAGATAGTGGATATTTTCTTCCCCCCCGTCCGCAGTAAAACAATAAAACAAAGCGTGGATGGTAAACAGACGAGTGGAGAAAGTGTTGAGTGGTTCTGACAGAGGTGTAAACAGGGGGGTGCCACGGACCAGAGAAAGACATAACACGAGAGAGAGAAAGTAAGAGAGAGAAAGAGAGTAAGAGAACGATAGACGGGGTGAGTTAGAGAAAGGGAGAAAGAGGGGGCGGATTGGCGGGGGAGGGCTCCGTGAGTAGCGAGTAGAGAAGGGGCTGCGGGACGGCTGGCCTCCTGTGTGGCAGGAGTGATGAGCGCCGTCTCTTTATTTGGACAGACGTCTGCGGCCACCTGTCCGTTAAGAGATACAGATAGAGTCAACGCACGCCGCAGAACGGACCTGATGGGTCTCAGATGGGACGCTGACAGGCCCTCTGACCGGAGAGACGAGCCCTGACAGGAGACGAGCGGGGGAGAAGAGAAACAGACAGACGGGAATCAAAAACAACAGGAGGAGGGGAATGGGAAACAGAACCGGGGCGAGGCGACGCGGGCTAGCAGAGCGGGCCCGTGTGTGTGTGTGGGGCTGTGGGACGCCGGGGCTGGAAGGCAGGGAGGAACCGGTGGTGACGGTTCTCAGGCAATCCGTCACCCACACACGCAGAGACAGCTGGACCGAATGGAAATACCTGGTGGGGAGAGAGCATCTCCTATCGGCATGTGGCTCCGGTTAGCCTCCTGCTCCCGCAGGAAGGATGGGACGGCCTCACCGCGTCCTTTCCCGGCCCTCTAAATCCTCCTCATCCTTCAGCCGCCCTCCATACCCCCACTTCCCGGCCTAAGAACGGGGGCTGTGGAGCTGTGGACGCGGCATGATGTTCACACGGTCCCTCCTTAAATTTGCACCCCTCCCCCAGAATGTCAACGTGATGACGTGTTGCTAGTGGCTTCAACTGCCTTAGCTTTTCTCTTTTTCGCCTGTAGAACGTTCTCTCACTTTCAACAAGGCTTTTTATCTCACTGCGCATACTTATATTAACGCAATGCCGAAAGATGCACAGCAGAGAAAGGAAACGAAGACGAATAAAAAAACAAAACATGGCAAACAAGCCGGATCAAAGAAAACCAGAGATGAGTTGAGATGAGTAAGAAACAATGAAGAAACAACTAAAAAAATACCGTCGCGTATGAACGCCATAAACAAAATAATACAAGACTCGCTTTGTTCCAAGAAGGACAGATGTGAGCGATTGTCTTTGATCGGGCCTCGTTTTAAAGCCCTGCATTATAAAAGGATGTTGTGTTATGAGTTCACTGGCCTGTGACTGTTTTGAAGACAGAACGGACAAGAGAAGAAATCACTCCGGACCAACGGAGTGAGTAAAGGATCACGAAAGCGACGAACGGATCACGAGTAAAACACACGGACAACGACTTTTGGTCCCCATCTGTCTGCAGGAACGAGAGAGGGATGACACGGGAACGCCGGGATCAGGGCCGTGCATCCCAAACAACACGCACAGTGAGACGGAACAAACCCACGGCGAGCACGTTCCTCCAGGTTCCTTTTGTGTATCCACACGTCACTCACACACACACACACGGAGACACTGGTGAGCGTTCACGTATAAAGCACGGGCAGACGGAACAACATCTCGTCGACTCTGTTTGGAATCCCAAACCGGGTCTGATGGTTTGTTATGACACGGAGTTGCTCACCGAATCACAACACTTTCACTCGTGACCCGTATCGCCTTTCACTGCCGGAGGAAGTTTACGTAGCGAGTACTGAGCATGGTACCCAACACTCACATCGCCCAAGGTGAGCGACGACAACAAATAAATACGGGTTCAACAAGGAGATGTGCTTGGCGCGGTCGTCCGCATGTGCCCTTGATAACACTGTCTGCCTGTCTCTCCATCTGCCCTTTCTGGCATGGCTCCACTCTCAGCCTGGAGGAACGTGGTAACTCAGTTAGGGAGAAAAGGGGGACAGAGCGGGCCTCGCAAAAAGGAAAAGGGGAGGGAAAGTGAGGACAGCATGAGGGTTAGTTGGGAGGACAGCAGAAAGGAGAGACAGACGTATCCGGTGGTGGGTTCAAAGGTGAGCGACTGGACAGCGCAAGCAGTCACCTTTCTGGGCCAGCACGACTTCCTGCTAGCCGGCCTAGGAGACACGGGCAGAAGCAGAGGTTAACACGTCCGGGCTCAGAGGTCGAGAGGTCGTACGACCTCACCTGGCCTTCCCTTCAGTTCCAGTGAGCGGAACAAACCTGGCCCAATGCTTCGGGACAGACAGACACAACACAGGTCAGAGTTCAACCGGAGACAGACCCCACAACAAAGCAGCTGGGTGTGTGTGGTTGAGCTTGTGTGTGTGTGTATGTTTGTGCTTTGCGTCTGGTTGAATATGCATTGGCATGCCCTGCAACGCGCTGCAGATCCAGATTGGTGAGAATTCCCTTTTTGTTGGTTTATTTAAGTGCATGAATAATTTACCGTTCAGTTGTACGCTGTGTGTGTATTCGACTCCTCGGAGGGTGTGCGTGTGTGTGAGTGGGTTTGTGTGTTGGGCAGAGCTCATCTCCAAAGCGTGACTATGCATAATCGGTACAGGCACAACCTAATATAATGGGAGTACTTTCTGTGGATAGGTGAGTGAGGCCTACTTCCAGGACACTTCCAGGCTTACAGTACACCGCGGGGCCCCACTGGTTCCAACCGGCTGCAGAGCTACACAGAGGGGACTGGCCATCTGGAGGTTCTATCGGGGCTCAGTAGATGAGCTGCGCGTGTCAACCTGAATTTGAGGCAATCTCTCTGGATTAACTAGACCTTAATGAGTCCTCCCCCTGGACCGAAACAAAGCAAAACTAAACAAACAAAACAAAAAACACACACATGCACCATGTAGGTGAGGAAGCAACGTTTACCGTGTGTGATCAGGTTAGCATGTGCTTGTGTGTGTGTATGTGTGTTTGTATCCTTCCCGTTCTCAGCCTCCCATCCCAGCTGCTCTCCAGCCCCAGCCAGGAGTCTGTCCATCGCGGGAGAGGAGATAAATACAATAATAAACAAGGGGACCAGCTGCGGCCCAGACAGTAAAAACTACAGCCATGGACGCCTGATCAGCAGCAGCAGTGGAGGACATGACGGCCTTTTCAATCCCAAACGTCCAGTAAAAGGGAACGAGATCGAGCAGACACGGAGCAGAGAGAAAAGAAGGCATGAGAAAACAAGGTAGACCTATAAAAGAGAGTAAGAGAGACAGGGGGGTGAGTCTCTTGGGGAGAAAAAAGACAGGCTGCACATTGGGGAGGCCCTGATGTGAAGAGCAGCTAACTCGGGGAAACAGCCCCGCCACGGTGCACCCCGGTGGGGGGTGACTGAAGACGTGACGGGCCTCCTTGTTCTTCATCTCCAGCTGGAGGCTGGTCGGCACTGACAGGAGGGTGGAGCCCGACTCTGGCTCTCTGGCTGGGGCCGCCAGGGCCGGGGCACCGATGGAGCTGGAACTCAGTAGCAGACTCCATCCTACTGTTCTCATGTTCAAGGGCCGTCTGTGGTCTGTTCCGTTCAGAGTGTGAACATACATCTGGAACGAGGGTCTCTACTATTGGCTAGCTAGCTTTGTTTGATGAAGCAATATGTCAATGGCCTTGTTTTTTGTTATTGTCATAATCATAGTGCTGTCAAGGAAATATCCATAGCAAATGGTTTACTATGGTCAATGCAGTGATCGGGCACTAGAGTTCTGATGCATTGATGCGATTGTTACGATATTTAAAAAGAAACACAGCTTCCACGACGCACTTCATGTGGGTTACGCTGCAACTGACCACACACACCCAAAACACACATACACACGCCCACATAGGCACACACATAAATCATTTACGGAGCAACGTCTTTGTTGAAGTGCCAGGAGAACGGGAGAGGGGAGCCAGAGCGAGGGACGAGCGGGAGCAAGGGGTTTCCGTGATGAAGGATCATGAAAAAGAAATGAGAGAGGGACTTTGTCGGTTTGTCAGTTACAAAACAACCCCCCACCCCAAAAAAACCCCTCTCCACAGTCCTTGTGTATTCTGTTCTAATCTATCATACGGTCTTTTCTCTCCCTACTACTTTTTATTTTCTCACCTTTGCTCCTCCAATCTTATCCTTGCCCTGCCCTCTCTCCTCCCAGTCATTGATCTTGATGGATGGGGGAAGTCTAATTTGACAAGGCAGAGCCCATTCGTCACGGAGGCACAGCCAGGGCAGAGACAAATCAGGCTTATCTCATTGTTCTGATGGCTAGATCCTCTCTAGCTAACCTGTAGCATCCTGGGCTGGAAGCCTTCAGCGTGCATTCATCAATCGATAGAAACACAAACGGTTTCAGCCCTCAGCTGAAAACATCAGCCCGACTGTCGCTGTGTGGAGATCTCAGAGAGATACCGTTGATGTTAGCCATTAAGTCCAAAAGATGGACACTGATCCACACAGGTATAAACAGATAGGTGTTAACGGAGCCTCCTATCACACTCTTTGAGGCTGCATGGTGCCCTGAGGCCGTCCCGACACTAACTACAGGCCTTCTACACATTACCCAGTCACGGGGCTCCACTGGAACCAAGTACTGAGGTTTGTTTTCTCGTCTGTGTTCTTTATCAATTGTTGAGGCATTTGTCCAAGATGACGATGTAAACATGGCCTGACTGCATGCTTATTTAATCCAGGCTCTATGCGACCGTTTGAGGCACCAGCAACCGAATGGCTGCTGCTACCCCTCAGCTGCATCGCTGTGCGAATGTTTGTCCTCGACCACAAAACCCAAAGTGAAATTTGTCCTCTTGCTTTTTTGCATCCCTTACGAGGGCCCTCGATACCTATTCCCCTTTCTCTCTAAACAAGGTTTAGCTAGTGCCTGGGGCCTGGAGCCATCAGAGGCGGCGTAGTGCAGGGCCCGGTGGATTGGACTTCCTGTAAGAGCCCACAAGTCAAAGCAACCGAGCCAACGAATGACTCCACTCCGAAGGCTAAGTGATCAGATTCCTTTTATTTTTGGTGCCTCATCATTCATGGTGGAAACGCATGACAGGCAATTACGGTTCCTTCCCTGGAGCAGGTCGGCTGTGGAAAAACATTTGCGGGGATTCCTTTGACTGTGACACTACTTGACCTGGGCAGCCGGCGAGATACCTCGGGGGCTATAACCCAGCCGACTTAAACATCCTCTTTAGAAAAGCTCTGTCCATGGAGGGGCCACCATCAGAAGAGGTTTAGCCCAGAGAGGAGCAGCCTGGCACGGGATACAGCTAGAGCACGTCCCCCCTGCACCCTCCACTTTGCTGGGGACTGTCCCGTCCTACACTACCAGACAGGATATTTATTGTCTATTGGTGACCAAAGTATGTTAAATAAATACATAATGTTTTTGGAATATGCAATAGGGCAAAGATCTACAGCTGCAATCAAATATTAAAATGTTTTTATATTGCTGCACATTGTACATAAATGTGGCGTACCGTTTTTCCCCAGCTGTTTTGAATCCTATGGTTTTAAACCCTGGTTTGATTGACATTGATGAGCTGTGCGTTAGTGGGGAACATGTGTTTTTGAGAGGATGGAACTGGCAGCCTCTCCTTGGCAGGTACACACAGCGGACTGGCCTGAGAGCAGAGGCAAATGGGCCGATGGAAGGACGAGAACCCACCTCATTCCTGGGTCCCCCGCCAAGATATTCACTCCAAGCTGCTAAGAGGCCTTCCAACGGTGTTTCAACGCACAACTATGGGATTACACAGCACCGCAACATTTATCAAAGTACTCTGTCCGCTTAAAAATGTTACTTTATTTTTTTCTTTCCGTTACATATGTCTAACTAGAATAATGGCAACTTTGGCTGAGAAGATATTTATATCTTTTATAAACACTTAATTTTGGAAAAGAGCCGTCATTTCCGGACCGGGTCGGTTTCACTTCCGTCCTGTTGGTGAAGAGAAGAAGAGGGGGGGGCGTGGCCGATAATCAGAGACATCGCAGCGTCCACCTGGCCTTGTGCTAATGGCTGATTAATGTGGCTCTGGCAGGGGAGACGAGGCCGCCTTGGGTTACACGGCCTCTGCCTGGCCATTTCTGTCTTTATGGCTTCAGTCGCCGCTCTCTCTTTTCCTTTGTTCTCTCTCCCGTCCTTTTTCACTTTCTTGGCCCCTTTCACGTCTTTTCTCAATCAACCCCGCCTGTTTTTTAATTCCCTTTCCCCATCTACTCCTCTCTCTCTCATTATCGCTCTGTTTTCCTTTCCTCATTTCTGACCCTCCCTCGCCGTGGCGGACCGTCGCCGTCGCTCTCCCACCCAATTTGTTCCGTGAGACAGAGATCGGATCAACGCATGGGCCGCGCGTTCACGTGAAAAAAGGTCAACGTTATAACAGCTAGTGACAAACAACACCGTTAAGACCTAAATCCCCCCTTCAGCTCCATGCGAGAGCCAGCAATAACAGTCGGTACCGTTGGTAATCAAATCAGCTCCGTCTCGCAGGGTAGACGGGCTCTTCAAGGCCGCCGCGGCTTCACTACACAGAGCGGGGAGCCCCTCTGATGTTCTAACGGTGGGGCCCCTAAGATATGGCAGCGCGCCCAGTCCTGGTGTGTATGGGAGCGAGAGAGAGAGAGTAAGTGAAAGGTCTGTGTGAGCGCGCATAGTTACAGCATAATTTGTTTCCAACAACTCTAAGTACCAGGCACTGCAGCCCTATAATAGTGGGTAATAGAACATGTGTCGCTGCTAAATAAAGGCGATACGTCTTCGACCCCCTCCGCCCCCCCCCGCTCCACCCCCCCGTTCCTCGCTTTGTAGTTCCCGTGGCGTTTGCCAAAGTTATTGCTGGAGTTAGCGCTGCGAGGTCCCAGGATCCTTAATCACAGACGGACCAACAGTTCCCCTATGTGAACGGCTGTAGAGAGAAGTTTCTTTTTTTGAAGGACACGGACACACAAACACGCGCACGCACACACACGCACGCACACACACACACAGAGACTAAACCACGTTAGGCCCGTTACTAATTCCAAACAGCGATGGCACAGAGAACAAACGGAATAACATTTGATGCAATCCCGCGTTAGCAGCTGGACCGCTACATTATGTAAATGTCCATCGGAGAGTTTCCTTCCAAATAGCCAGAGGAGACCCCGGCTTACACACAGCGCGACGGCTAACCTGCACGGTCACGGCGGCATCGCGTTTAACATCATACACCAAAACTCCGACGTCTTCTCTGAACCACACCGGGCGGGCATGCAGGGATCCGCGGTGGTTCCACTGTGCCAGCGCCACTGACCCAACATGTATCCTCCTACACACAGAACCTGTTTCTGATATGCCTTTGGAGTTATGAGATGTGGAATGATACGATACAGATGACGGGGGAACTGCGCAAAGGGATGTTTCGCAGAGCAGAGCTGAGCAGCCTGGTGGTCCGAGTCCACTGGTTCCCTGCGAGGCCGCTTTTAGATCCGCTCGGAGTCGGCCCGAAACTAGAGAATCACCTCATCCATCAGATCCCCTGGGGGCCCACGGCCGGCGCTGTCACACACACCACTCCACCTGGCCCGCCCAACCGGCCAGAGCAAAGATTTAAACACTGTCTTCTCCAGCTGACCCTCTTAATAACATTTGATGTACACACACACACACACACACACACACACACACACACACACACACACACACACACACACACACACACACACACACAGAGAGTTCCTTCTACTGCATTCTCTCTCTCTCTCTCTCTCTCTCTTTCTCTCTCTCGTTGTCTGTGTCTGTGTCTGTTTCTGTTAATATATATATATATATTATACTTTCTTTAAGGAAACCAATAGTGCCTGACATAACAGTGTGAGTAAGAGGAGAGAAAGGGGAAACAGCCAGGCGTGTTTGTTTCCCTGACACGCTTCAATGTTCCAGAATTCCTGACATTCTGTAATACGAAGAACATGTGGCGCTTGATGGATGAATTAAATCTCCAGTCACTGAGGTTAATTGTCCCTGCGGTTGGTTTTTGACGGAACTATCCCCCAACACATTCACGCTCACACACACACACACACACACACACACACACACACACACACACACACGGGTCATGTGATCCTAGTGTCTATAACCTGGTGTTGAGTTTCATGGCTATTTCTCCCACCCTAATATGTCAATGTGCTTTTGTCATTAAGACTATTTGTTGAACACTATATTTTTCAACCATCTGACAAGTAATCACATTCCTGTGTGTGTGTGTGAGTGTGTGTGCGTGTGTGTGCGTGTGCGTGTCTCTCCCTGTCTCTCCACTCTGCCATGGCCTGGGCCCTGAGCGCAGAGCTTAGCAGCCGTCCGCTGAGAGGCTGATTTAGAGCCGACCGAGCTGCCTTGGCCCCCGTCTCCCCCGGTCAAAGGATGCGCCCTGACGGGAGTGGAGCTCTCTGGAGCGTCGGAAGGGAGAAACAAAGGGGCCGCGTCGGATGCTTTACGGCGCTGTGACACGGAGGGCTTTGCACCTCGTCCAGAAACACGAGGTCTTCTGTTGGGTGTTGGAGCACGCCCGCGGCCTCGCGTTCCGTTCCATTCACAAGTCCCGTAACTTTCGGTCACAAACACACACACGCACGCGCGCACGCACGCACACACACACACACATACAAAACACACACACGCACACACACAGCTGATTTGAGGCTCCCAGGCACTAAGGAGTGAGTGTGACAGGGCTTTTGCTCCAGGCTAACAGTAACCGTTGTGGTGTGACACCACTGACTAGAGAGGAGGAAAGGAGAGTGGATTAGGTTCTCTCTCTCTGGCTCTCTTGTCTTTCTCCATCTCTTTCCTCACTGTGACCGTGTTAACCAACTCCATTCTGACAGGCCGGGTCGAGACCTGAGATTGTCTCTGATGGTTATATAGGTGTTATCTTTAAACAAAGCCAAACAAAGACTGGTTTCCTCTGACAGGGTATGTTCTGTCCGGGAGGATACGAACGTGTCACAGACGCAAACGGCATTGTTGTGGTTCACATCCAGCACCAGGAAGAGATCACGCCTGCTGATTTCAAGCCCTATTAGAGAGCCACTCGTGCACTCAGAGGTAAAGGCACGCCGCGCTGGCCCGGCGTGTGAAATCGACATCGGGGATCGTTTTAGGCAGGCCTCGGGAAGTTGTTCCCATGATGGTATGGCTGGCTGGTTTACATCTCCCATTGTTTGAATAACACGCTTTGAATCTGTCCAAAGGAAGGTAAGCTTGTTTAACATTGTTGCACAGTGAGTCAAACCCAAACCGCACTAAAGGACAATAATCGTAAAACAGGAAGAGGGGAAATAAAAGGAGGAACTCCTCAGGGCTGCTCTTGGTTTGTGATTCATTATTGATCAGGAATTGAAACGACCGTCATCAACTTGACAGATAAAGATCAGCCCCCTATCTCAGAGAGACGTTCAGACAACCTGCTCTGGCCATGTTAACACACGCCGCCTTGACAGCGCCTCCGACCTGGTGACGTGCCTGCCTACAAGAGCAGCGAGAGTGGCCCGCGGCGGTTGGAGGCCGGCGGTGGTCAGCTGGAGGAAGGCGGTGGTCACCTGGAGGCCGGCGTCGGTCGCCTGGAGACTGGTGGTGGTCGCCTGGAGACTGGTGGTGGTCGCCTGGGGGTCCTGCAGGGCATTCCAGCCTGATCCCCCCCAGATTACACCAACAGCCCCCGGGATCACCCCGACCTGTTAGAATCAATAAATCCTGCCCTGCCCAGTGTTTATGCTGGCCACCGCCGCGCCCCTGCTCTAATGATAAACACAGCCCTGGGGCCAGGCTCCGGGGTCAGCCAGCTACCATCCCCAGGCCCTGCCTCGAAGCCCGACCTCCCAAGCCCGCCTAGCTCTCACAGGGGAGGAATGCAACCAGAGAGCGTCCAGAGAAACGGTACCAAGCCCCGGACAGAAAAAACACACCGGAGAGCACAAAGACAGGGGCGCTGTGGTGGCATGTGGGAAAGGCTGGGGGAAAATCTGGGATATATGTGGGCGGGACGGAGCGAGAGGTGCAGGCCTCTAATGGGGTTTGAACGGGAAGAGCCAGGAGGATACTCTGAGGTGTGGGACTCCACCGGAAGACACTCGACACTGGGCTCTTTGTTCAGTGCTAAGAGCGGGAGTGTACGGACACGGGTATACATGTGGCTCGTGACACACACCATTACCTACCCTCACACACACACACACACACACACACACACACACACACACACACACAAACACACACCTGGCGTTCAGTCACACTTTCTATCAATCCCTGTCTTCCCCTTACACACACACACACGCACACATACACACACACACACACACACACACACACACACACACACACACACACGCACGCACACAAACGAGAGTGGAGGGCTTGTTTGCCGAGAGCATTCCACCGTGTCGCCTACCCGCCAAATAAAAGCCCCAAGCTGTGCCCCCCGCAGCACATCTCCACAGGGCCAAGGGGAGGGTGGGAGGGGGGTCCTGTTTGCTTTACCACCTCTGTTTGGATTCTGCAGTCACAGTCCAATAGCGGACGCAGGAGCACGGCCCGGGGGTCCGTTGACTTTTCTTGTGACGTGTGGGACACTGGGATGACCTCCGGGCCGAACACGAAACAACGTCGGCCGTCGGCGCCGTCCCCGGGGCTAGGGCCCGCTCCGCAGAGCACGGAAGCCATCTCCTACGCGTGGCGCTCCGCTTTATGTCCGGGTTCCTCTTCGTTCGTTGTTTATTTGCGATGTAAAAAGATATACTCTGGGTTTTAATCGTCCGTGCCGGGGGATGGGGCCGGGGTAAGGTGTGAATAGGGTCTCTGTGGTTGACTCAACAAAAGGGCTCACAGGACAAGTGCAACGCGAGAGGGCGATACAATCAAAGGACAATGGGAGACTAATGAAATTCAGCCGTCTCGAAACGTTTGTGCAGACACTCTGTGCCTCCCGGCTGACTGGCGATCGTGCAGATCGTACAGATCTAAATCAGGCTGCTCTCAGATCCCTCTGAGGGCTCCCAGTGCCAGACGAGTCAGCCAGACGAGAGACACTAGAGGCTGGGGAGCCCGGGCACCACAGAGGGGCTGGTTCTCACCCTCTCCAGGACCC
>JAVQIZ010146954.1:0-15558 GCA_036023535.2 Galaxias brevipinnis | reverse complement strand
TGTGTGTGTGTGTGTGTGCGTGTGCGTGTGTGTGTTATAACTACAAACTAAATACTAAGCCACTTTGACTCCATATAACACAAGCCAGGGGTTTCTATAACGGCGATTGATGATGATTGGACCAAATGGAGATGCAGTTATATGTGACTGGTTCATGCATGGAATGTCCAAAGCATCTTCACTGAGTGTTGAACAAGATAAACATAAAAGGAGGTTTTCTAAGGAATTAGCGATCCCTGGTTGAAACTTCCCTGTAGTAATCCAGACTATCTTATGAAAAATTTCAAATGAATGTGGCTTTTCTTTCCAATCCTTGTCTGTTTTGATACATGAACAGTTTGGGCTTTCTATACAACGGCAGTAGTCTCATGTGCAACCCCACTGCAATGAAAAACACAAAGAACAACCCAGAGTTGAACACGTATGACTTTAAGAATAACCCAAAGTTGAACACGTATGACTTTAAGAATAACCCAGAGTTGAACACGTATCACTTTAAGAATAACCCAAAGTTGAACACGTATGACTTTAAGAATAACCCAAAGTTGAACACGTATGACTTTAAGAATAACCCAAAGTTGAACACGTATGACTTTAAGAATAACCCAGAGTTGAACACGTATGACTTTAAGAATAACCCAAAGTTGAACACGTATCACTTTAAGTTTAGTAACACACCCTTTACTTCTAATAAATTCTTAGAATAATATATATGTAAATATTTCCTGTCCATGTGGAAGTTGTGTGAGAAACAAGTGAAGCGAGAGAAACTAGTTCCACTGGATTCCCTTCACGTAAAAACCCTGTAGAAGCAACAGCTGAGGTTTCCCAGAAGGACATTTCAATGGAATGACCGACTATATCTAAGACACCGAGTGTGCAAATATGTCTTTAATTCCCCCTCTCAAGGCTGTCAGGTAACTACAGTAGTCCATGGCGCCTTGACAAAAAACAGTTTGTGTCGCAAGGGACACATGCTGATAGAATACCCAAAGGTCAAAACTAAAATATCCACATTATCCTGCCCTAGTGCATTGAAAGCACTTGACAATGACTGAAAGACTTAATAAGCCAGTGTTATGATATCATATTACCTCGCTATGTCTAGGCTTCTACCCTGGTTTACATGGAATGTCAAACGAAGGGTTTTCTAATTGTAAGGCAAATTTATATTTTTCATAAAGACATGCCTTTAGAGGTGACTACATACAGCCTAGATCATGAAAGGCCAAATACTGCCATGACCGATACTTTATAACAATTATATCAAATAGTAGTGAACGCCAACATTGTGATCATTTTCAAGTTTACATTGTGGATATAGACAGAGAGCAAGGGAGGATTGGTTTGCTTTGGTTGACGGAAGGCAAATCTTTAGTGATGACATGTCTGAGTAGAGATGGCCAGTTTACGTACGTTGGGTGGAAGTTCGAAATACGTAGACCGCGATATAAGCCGATAGACTCGTATATAATCACACTATTAATTTACCAGTGTTAAAAACAAAAAAGATGATTGAGATTGTACTCACGTTGCGCAAATCTTGCAGAGCTACGCTCATCGTGCTGAAAGCAGCTACATTGATGGCTGGGCGAGCGCTCGAGACACTCTACCTCTGCTGACAGCGGCTGTTCCGCGGAGCCATCTCTGTCTCTCTCAAAGCCTACGACAAAAAAAAAAAAAAAAAAACACAAACAAAAACAACATCGAATCACGTCTCAAATGTAACATTTATGTAAAACATTCCCAGCTGTGGCGCGAGAACACGCATCACCTTGTTTACAGTCGTTTCAGGCTATTAGAATACTAGATATGTTCCATCGTACGGAGAAAATAGCCTTCTTTTTTCTACGCGTGCTGCAACAAGAGGATGAAGAACGAAGAAGATAGCATTGACTCTGAGGACGTCACCCCGCCCAACAATCTACCCTTTCCTCGCATTCACAAACACACGATCCGCGCCTACAGTGCCATGGCAGAGATTGTGTACAGTAAATCGCATCAGATAGCTGGAAACGAAGTAAGACAGCAGCTAGACTCGCATGCGACGTCAGTAACAGAATATGTACGTCAGTGCATGGACATAACTGGAACGTCAAGCGCAAGCGCGTTTTGTAAGAATTATATAGATAGATATTTACATATGATAGCTGGGTTGTGTTTTTGTGCAACTATGGTGTTCTGTGAGTACGTGCGAGTGAGTGTGTTAGCGGTAGGCTGAGTAAACGAGTGAGAGAGAAAGACAGAGAGAGAGAGATTATTGTTATAATATTGTTATCATTAATAATAAAAAAAGCTCTCCAGTAATTTAAAGAGTGTTTTGCTGGATTCCAGCCACATTTGAGGTGTGTTATGTGGCTCTTGACTAGCAGTGTTCTGATGGGCAATGCAAACCTTTGAATTTAGGGACCATTACAAAGAACACACAAATGTATTACTATGTAGATGAAACGGTAAATGAGCACTCAGAGCACTTAATTTCTCATGGCCGTCCATTGAATCCCATGATGGCTGTGTAGTCTGTAATGGGAATCTTAAGCCACAGGTCCAGTTCCAGGTGGGGCATGTACACATGTGTAATAGTAGTGATTCAGTAACCATGTACGTATGTAATAGTGGTGATTCAGTAACCATGTACATAGTAATAGTGATGATTCAGTAACCATGTACGTATGTAATAGTAATGATTCAGTAACCATGTACATATGTAATAGTGGTGATTCAGTAACCATGCACATAGTAATAGTGGTGATTCAGTAACTATGTACATATGTAATAGTGGTGATTCAGTAACCATGTACATATGTAATAGTAGTGATTCAGTAACCATGTACATATGTAATAGTAGTGATTCAGTAACCATGTAGATATGTAATAGTAGTGATTCAGTAACCATGCACATAGTAATAGTGATGATTCAGTAACCATGTACATATGTAATAGCAGTGATTCAATAACCATGTACGTATGTAATAGTAGTGATTCAGTAACCATGTACATATGTAACAGTAGTGATTCAGTAACCATGCACATAGTAATAGCAGTGATTCAGTTACCATGTACGTATGTAATAGTAGTGATTCAGTAACCATGTACGTATGTAATAGTAGTGATTCAGTAACCATGTACGTATGTAATAGTAGTGATTCAGTAACCATGTACGTATGTAATAGTGGTGATTCAGTAACAATGTACGTATGTAATAGTGGTGATTCAGTAACCATGTACATAGTAATAGCAGTGATTCAGTAACCATGTACGGATGTAATAGTAGTGATTCAGTAACCATGTAGATATGTAATAGTAGTGATTCAGTTACCATGTACGTATGTAATAGTGGTGATTCAGTACCCATGTACATATGTAACAGTAGTGATTCAGTAACCATGTACATATGTAATAGTAGTGATTCAGTAACCATGTACATATGTAATAGTGGTGATTCAGTAACCATGCACATAGTAATAGTAGTGATTCAGTAACCATGTACATAGTGATAGTACATTCAGTGACCTTGGGGGTGTCACAAACCGGACCGAACGGCTGTGACAAACCTGGAGATGCACAACAAATACTTGAGAAATAATGATTTATTCCTAAACCAACAATATAATACAACTCAGACCCAGGTGTTGCCAATGTCACGACCCTCGGCCCCACCCACCTTCAGTAGCCTGTACGAGGAAGAGGAAGATAGAGAGAGAAGCCACACAAGCCAGGCAACAGGCAGCCAGGCCAGAGAGGGTCGTCACATCACAGGGTACACTGCACAGGAACACACACACGGTCTAATATTTCTTCCACACACAGTATATATTGTCCAGTGATGTGTTAACGCAGAGGCTAGGAGCTTGAGCATGAATAAACAGGGGAAGCTGTGAAATACTCATCCAAATGTGCTGAAAGATTTGGAATTACATGGTCACCGCACAGTTAAAAGACCCACCTCAAAGACATGACCATTATCTATGTGTGTGTGTTTGTGTGTAAGCGACAGAATGGGTTTCAGGAGACCATGCTCTGCTACTTAAAAAACAAAATGACGCTGTGCAAAATGATCAGTTCCCAGGACATTAAAAACAATACTTGCAGGTAATAGTGACCTCTTATTAACTGCGACACAAATCTCTTTTTTGTTTTGCCGACTAAAAAACTGCTGACTTCAGATTTCCTAAACCAGCGTATCCTAAACAGGCTCAAGAACCCTGCGGCTGGTCCTCATCACCATGGAGATGTGGCCAGACGTTGTCATAGTATTGCCATGGCAACAGCATCCAGGGTTCACATATCACAGATGCGAGTCCATCTCATCCTCTCTCTAGCTATGAACTCTGTCTGGCTCTAACAGCAGGCCACGCCCTGCAATTTAATAATATGAAGAATTTAGAATTGTTATTCAAAAAAGTTACTAAATTATTTAGCATTTTGAAATTCTATTATTCAACCCACTTTAACTGTAAGGAAATGCTGATAACAGCAACGGAAAGGGCTGTCTGGTGGTTGTCACGGTAACAGTACATGGTACTAACCTTCTGCTGTTAAAGTCAACATCCTTCTGGTAGCTGTTAGTTTAATGTATAATGAATCTCATCGAAACAAGAAGTAAGTCCTCAATAATGACAAGAAGAAATAGGCCAGACCAGAAGAGATGAGTAACACAATCTACAATCCATCAAACTTGTTTCTCCATTTACTGGAAATGAAGAAGTTTAGCACAAATAAAGAACAATTACTCAGAGACATAATCTAAACATTTTGTGTCCTGGAAGGAGTTATTCATCAGATTGTCTCAAGCTGTTTAGTTTGGCAAGCAGCTTTCTCTAGAAAATATCAAAACTAAGTGTTTTTTTTGTTACAAAGAACATGAGGCTGCCCTGCCATCCAACAAATACGTTGGTGTACACTGTCTACATGTTTTGCTGGATCGCTATTCTCTTTTAACGGTGAAAGCTTGGATCTTCTATGTGTAAGGTGGTGGTTTTAATGCCTTATAAAAAGAATAAGTTACCACCATACTGAGACAGATCATTAAAACTAACAATGCAAATTATACAACGGATAAGACTGGATTTAAACTGGCCAGATGAACTTTAGTAAACCAGTGATGATAGAGCCACAATGCAATCAAATCCGCCAGTAATTATTAAACTAATTAAACATGATGATACTTACTACCCCTCCGGTCTTAATTAAGTTGACCAAATCTGTGCTGTCATTATGCACGGAGTAAACCCCATTCAAGCTACTTTATCCACTGGATAATACAAATTAAATACAATTAAGCTACTATATGACCAGCAAATCACCTACTATTTTATTTGCTAATATAACAAAACAAAACAAAAGATATAACATGCTATCTTTAGTCTTTATTGCTTTCTGTTTGCAATGTATTTCTCATTTACAGTTTAACATGGGGAAGGTAGTAGCAGTACCTGCTGGATGTTGCCGTGGACGTCCAACGAACACTTCTGGGCTGTAACCCCCTCTCGAATGTAGGCTTGCGCTGCAGTCAACTGGAAGCTACCTTTTAATCACAAAGGGGAATGAAAAATGCATGTTTTGGCCATTACAGACAACTACTCTTTGTATAAGGGTAAATATCAACACATTTGAGAGGAAACCCATTTTCCCTAAGCCCTATTCTTACAGTTGTTTTGTGTGTCCCAAGGTTTTGATTTATTTATGTTAAAGATAAGGCATCGGAGCTCCCTGAGTTCACAAAGACCCATTGTGGTAAAGAGGCAGGTGCAGACCAGCATTACAACAAACCATTTCCCAGTAGTGATGTGTCGTTCGTGAACGACTCAGCTCTATGAGCCAGCTCTTTTAAGTGAACGATCGGAGCCGGCTCTAATCGGAGAACTTTTGATAGACAATTTTATGAACGGTTGTCTGGATTTTAATCAAATCAATAAATTGGTGCAGCAATTATTTAATGAGTGCACCTCCACGACTTGTGAAGGTGATGGCAGGGCATTGTGGCAACATCAGTCCCATCAGAACGAATCTTCTCAAAACCAGGGCAGATAATAGCAGACAGAAGAAACAGGATCAGCTCCTCTAAGTTTAGTTTTCTTTAAACCTATAGTTCACCCATTTTCGATCTTTTGACACGTTTTTCATCAGATACCAATGTTGTATTTTAAACATTGTATCGTCATTTAGCGTTTTGCAATCAAACAGCAGAATATTAAATGGGTTGAGAAAATGACTCTCTATTGCGTCACTTGGGGTCCTTCCTGAATTTTTTAATACTACCGCAGTTTTCAGCCAAGGGGAGAGCATTTGCTGGTTCAAAGTTTGTTGCACGCAATGATCTAAGGGCATTGTGAAGTACAATGAATTAACCATTTAAATGCTGGTGGTCTAAAAAAAAACTTGAATTTCATTTACATTGATCCTATAACCCGATCTTGTTCAATATACGTACTTAATTTAGCCTAATCAACAACAAATATTGTTTAAGAAAATCGGGAAAGTATCCCTTTAATGTCAATCTGCCCTATAGAAAATGTTTCACTGTTAATATATTGGTACAACTAACAACAGTTGGATGCTGCTGTTTTGCACATATGACACACTGTGTTCTGAGTTGAGTGTGATATTTTTTTGGAATGGTTTGTGTTTTGGATAGTAATTGTTTAACCAATACACATGTGTAAGAAGCCTGGTGTTTGATGTGTTTACGTTATTTAGGGTTTTAGAACAAAATATAATGGACAATTATGATATGCTGTAAATTATAAGGTTTGGTGTAATTTACAATATTACATTGAATAATTTAAGTGACATATGTCACACATACCAATCATAGGTCAAAACATAGCTAAATGCGGCTGAATTACAAAAGCCATAAGTGGAACTAAATTAAGAGCCGTTTGGGAGCCGAAAGAGCCGGCTCTTATTGCTGAGCTGAGCCAAATGATCCTGCTTACAAAAAAAGAGACAGAATTCCCATCACTATTTCCCAGTCTCATGGTTTCAACAACAGGACTATTGTCCCTCACATTACATTAGAACATTAAATCAGTCTCCCTTCCAGCTGAAGGACTAGCTCAATCGTCATGTACTTTTAATTTCAGATTTTATAAACAATCTTTATTGAGTTTTCCCAAAGTATTTTCCTCTACTAGTAGAAGGCTTACCCTTTGTAACGGTCAAGGACGTGTTGAGTCTCACGTAGGCCATGTTATCTAGTGCTGCGGTGGGGTGGAAGGGTCATAAAGTCGCTTTAATGGCAACCAAACCATGCAATTCCTTACTAACCTGAAATATAGACCTCATTAAAAGAGGGCTGTTATAAGAAAATAAAAATAAAATGTGTGGTCTAGGCTTTTCTATTTTAAGAGTACCAGATACACTTAAGAATCACTGTAGTGAAATAAAATATCTGGCTTCATACTGAACTGTTTAAATAAAACATTCATATTAAACATGTAAGATGCTGTTACCCAGCCTACTGCCTGGGAACAGATTAAGCTCTACTTGCTTTCCTCTTTTTCTACCTCTTAAAAAGTCTTGGTTTGTTTAGTCTCATCCAATTTATCATCAAACTTGTCTTGAGTTCACAAAGAAATTGAGCGTGGAGCCAGAACTTGCATAGATTCGTAGTTGAGCCTATGTCTTGATCAAGAGCTCAAGGCACATAGCACCACCTGCTGGTATAATTTTGTACTGCGTTGAGATCGATGTGTCGAAGCAAGACTCCCTTTAATTGATTAGCCAACCATTATTAGCGAAATGTAGGCCAATGTATTGTTTTCAAAATGTTCAGTGAAAACATATGCTGATAAGGGGATTGGGAAAAAATATTTGTTTTCATCTCAGTTATTAAATTATTAGTTTAATCTCCGTGATGATTTTATTGAAGAGCTAATAAAAAAGATTCTGTAGGAGATGAAAGTTCTGGTCAGCAAGCCAGGTAGAGGCGTTGACAGCGTGCAGTGTCTATGCATCCAGTACCTTGCTTCTATCCGGCTTGCACATTGCTTATTTTAGTGTGCTTGACATTATGAAGGATCTTCATGCTGAAGTTGAACACAAAAACTGCTGCAACAAGTCAATTGTCATTTTTTCTTTATAATTCTCAATACAGAAAACATACAGGTGACTTTTTTCAATTAACAGCTGGTGTTTGGAGGAGGAAGGCGTGGTTTACAGGGGGGAGGGGGTCGACCAGGTATTATTTGTTAACTGTAGGACCAAAGGGGAAAATTAAGTTTTAGGATAAATAGGTGTCCCCAGCGAAATTGGTTTAGCCGTAAATCCACCATACTCCGGTTTTTATTATTCGAACTCTAACCTAAAGTCCAAAGAAATGGCGCCTATGAAAATGGGGGACACGTCACGCTGGCTATATCGTACTACAGCAGGCCCGGTTTCAGGTAAGATGTTTGAGTCGTGTGCGTTATGCATTGTTGTTTAAACTGAACTGAACTGAACTGCACGTGTTTAGGTAATTTGCATGTGAATTTTCTTGGTGTATTAAATTTACCGTTAGAGTAGACACTCAAACGAAATGTTTGTTGGCAAGATAGATTCTTAGCATTGTTTGTGAATGCTGATGTTTTATAGGTGGTCTTGACATGGCAGTGTTGACTTGACACAACACTTTTTTATTTTTTTATTTTGACTTGTATTGTGTGTTACAGACTAGTCGGGACCAGCATGCACAATGATGGGCAAATATTAAGTAATGTAACATGATTCATTGCTGGTGTTGTATGATGTTCACTTGGACCAAGTCCTCATGATTACACACTGAGCAGACAAGTTGAGCCACAAGGGAGGGCCTTGGAAAGGAACAGCAATGACATTAGGGGAGTCAAGATGAAGCTACAGCCAAACCAGAAACTTGCATTGTAGACATTCTGTCTGACAGCACAATCAAACGTCTTTCCTCAGCTAAGCTACAACAAAATTATTATTATTATTATTATTATTATTATTATTATTATTATTATTAATTGGCTACATTATTGATTGGCTATTTGTTCACATTCTGTTCTATGATTTCTAGTTAGACCAAGTCCTCACTGACCAAATGGAGCCACAAATCATTGCTTGGGAATGAATGCTACAGGACTGCCACTGAACTAATCCTAACCTGCAAGGGAGTGGACTGCAGTTACATAAAGAGAGTAAACCTAAACCTGCATCCTCTACACCTCTTCTTGTGCCCCTCTTTCTACTTTAGTTTCTCTGTTAGCCTCTAGGATCCGTCACACACACTCACCCTCTATCCCTGGTTCCATTGAGTGACTATAGTAACTGCAGCCACTTGCACTAACCTGTAATAATTGATAAGCATAGGCCTGTACACTGTTTCAAGCAGCCTGATCGTCGATCTCTCTGCCCTTTTCCTATTTGTGTTTTTGTTTTTGTAGATCCAACGGACTTAACATGAGTTGGAGAAACTCTCTTTTTGACGGCACCAAAAAATGAAGGCATCTCTCCCAAGCTAAGTCATAACCCTGGCTGTAATGCTGTTTTTGTTTATTAAATATAGTTTGACTGGTCTTAAGCCGGACAGATTGTTGATTGAGTTGTGTGTAAAGACTTTGTTTTTTATTCATAAAAAAAAAAAAAAGACTAAAATAAGTCTCCTATAAACTAGGACAACTCAAAGCCATTTGAAAAGCTTCCATTTCAAAATATGTTCATATCATTTGTTTCGTCCGACCATCCGCATCATTGTGCATGGTTGCAGATTCAAACTGAAGGAATGGAAACCAGTCATCCACTACACAAACATTAAATACATACAAAATGGCTGCTGACCTTTTTGCAGCCTGAGCACACTAAGCATTCAGCTGCTGGCAAAAAAATTGGCCTGGGGGAATGCATTGTGTAAATGGTTGATTGGTTGACCTTTCTCCCCATGACTGGTACGTTAGCCGCCAGAATAGACGTGTGTGTGTGTGTGTGTGTGTGTGTGTGTGTGTGTTATTTTTAAGTGTAGTAGTTAGGATACATTGAGCGTGGTTGGAAATGGGACACTGGTGGTGGCACTCCTGGTTTACCAGGATAGGGTTCAACTCCCTGCATGTTCTGAATATACTGCCTAATGCATGACCAGGCTTGGGACGGTGAAGTAATGCAGACTATTTATATGCCAGGGTCCCAGTCTGTATGTGCTATAGGCCATGGGCTGTTAAATTCCCTTTCATGGGTCTAACATTCATTTGGTTGTCCATGTCCTTGACTGAAAATTAGGCAAAAAGCATCTCTTGGTAATTGTTCTGTAGCGTTCTGCATCTCCCACAAGTTCTGCTGTTTTCAGCTGTCCTTTAAATTCTTTAGTGTAAACCATATTTAGGAAAATGGAACTTACTTTAGATACCATGGGACACTAATATTGTTTGGCCATCGAACCATATTGAAAAACAAACTAGAAATAAAGTTATAAAATATTAATGTTGAAAGGAAACTGGAAATCTTTCCCTCAGTTTGTCTAGGAAGATTGGGGACCCTTTTTAAATACCAACCGCTCTAACTTCACAGTTATTCTCCCTCGGCCATTAAAGTTTGCATTAAATTTCAACATCTGTAAAGAAAAAAAGTTACCTGTAGTAACTTTTGATCTAACTGGAAAATTGTTAACTTGAAGACGAAAACATGCGTAAAGGACCTCAGCTCTACATTATCATTTGATAAGACATGAATACCGCATGTATCTTCGAAAGGTGACACGGTTGAAAATTCTGCAGCTGCATCATATGCAAACAGATAAGCAACGAGACCTTGCAGCCTGCTGCAGATGCTGTAGAGGAGGATGCAGGTGTGCCCTCTGCCCCGGGTGTTTGTTCTATGAACCGTCGCCTTTCTTTCACAGAGTGCACCTTCAGAGCAGAGAGTAGCATACCTTTTGTATAAGGCGTGTTACATTAATAGGATGAAAACGTTTATTTATTACCATTCTCTATTTTAGCAGTGATAACCAAAAAGGGCTTAAATATTCCGTTTTCATTTATCCGTAAGACTAGTCTTCTGTTTACATCGTGGCCATCCAATCTGCTCTCATGTAGTGTTTGCATCACATGTGTGTGTAACCAATCAGAGCACCAGCTTTCAGCCACCGCCAAGCTTGTGTGCGGAGTCCGCGGACTCGAAGTTCCTTCTCATGGAAGTGTAAGAAAAGGAGCCCGTTAACTGTAACAAAAAGTAATTTAACCGTAGCATAAAAGGCTATATCAATTGCAATTGAAGTAACGTAAATTACAAGTAACGTTAAACAACTTCTGCCAGGAGACGAGTTGAAATTGTAATTCTAACAGGTAAATTTGTATTTCTCTGGAAATTCGTTACTAATTCGCTAACCAACCAGGCTAGCTAATTGATTAGCTGAACAAGCTAGCAGTTAGCCTTCTCAAATCAGCTAGCTAGCTAACTAGCTAGCTAAAGTTCACTAGTTACGCTAGTGTTGTAACAGACCAGCGTTGGTAGAGAAAGTGAATACCTTTGTGTAACGAATCACCATTCGTTTGGGCTTGCTTATTTACTTGTCTAAAATGTAGCCTACAGTTGTTAATACATCGTACTCGTAGCCCATAAAGCCTTTATTAAAGGTGAGCTATCATTGTAAATATACCTTTAACCCGACTAAGAAGTAAAATATGTAATATACCCAAATATCATTCTTCGAGCACTATTCAGTTGACAAGTGTCGGTGAGGTTAAAACAACGTGGCGGTGTTTTTGGTTTTGGTTCTCGGTCGTAGTATTTGTGTTGTTTACAGTTGTTTTTTTGTTGTTGTTTCTATATCACAGCTTATGTTTAGGCCTGTCAACAAGCAAAGCTACTTACGCCGTGACCCAGAATTAGAAGATAAAACTGAAATTAGAAAAACTAAGTAATATTTGAGCAGTTTTCATTCTTGCTATTTAACCAACACCTTCGTATTTGATAGGCTACATTTAAAGAGATATATTGTCTTGTAGCCCATCAGTCTTTGTGGTAGTATTAATTCAAGGCCATCATATACTGGAGCTGTACAGTCAGTGAGACAAACAGTACGTTTTCAGAGGGACATCTGCTCTTTCTCAAGCTGCTTGGACGTTTAATCTGCTTGAATTGGGATGGGGGAAGAACAGCAGCAATTGCTTTTAGGGTCACTAATATGTAGGAGTCATGGTGTCTTTGGCATGGAGCATTACGTAAAACTGACTTTGTGTCTGTGTGTTGGATTTAGCTTCTTTAAAACCTTTTGATTTTAATGTTTAAAAAAATATATTTTAGGCCCACTTGGTTCTTTATTAACAAAAACCTCAATGTATTGTTTGTGCTATGTGTCTCCTTGATGGGTGTGTTGAATTGTTGGTGTGTTGAGTTGGCGATAAGGATGAGTTTAGAGATGTGCTGATGATTTGTATAGAGAATCAACTGAACATGTGATCACTGCATAAGAGCACCCCTTTGCTTTAGTGCGCCACTTTGGAGCAGCTGTCTCGCTCAGGACTGTACACAGTGTGCCCTCCTCCCCAGGGACAGAGGCTTGGAGTGCAGCTTCCAATGTACAACTGCTGTCAGGGTGTTTTTGTTGAAGCTGCTCAGGATTACCAGAAGGCCAACTCATAGACAGCAGTACTATGGTGTGCCATTCAAAGCAATGTGAGGGCACTTGTGTGGATTTATTCATACACACATACTTCCTGTGTCCAATCGGTTGCCAAGGAAATTGTCATACATACTTAAACAAGATATAGGATGAAAAAGCTTTTCTTTGCTCAAGCATTCCATGAATAGATGAATTGAGTAATTATTCCGATCTTCAGTTGCCGGGATAATGTAGAGATGAAGCCTGGCATCCATCCTGTCAATAGTGAGCCTGTTGTCTCATGTGGAGTCTGCTGGTGTGAGTGTGTGCAACAGATGGAGGGAGGGGGTCACAGTTTAGTGTGTCATGTCCGACCTCATCTTGTCGTCACAGCCCTCCCAGGGACAGGCCGAACCTCATCTCCATCCGTTCTGTCGGGTCAGACCATCCCCCAGTGCTGCCATTGTTCTTTGCTGTGTCAGGATGAGGCTTGTCTGTAATTGCAGATTCCAGGTCAGCGGTCTTCATTCGTCACAGTTAAAGCTTGGGTTTTCAGAGGGAGGGGTTATGTTTAAATTGTCTGTGTTAACTGATAAAATCCTTGTGCTTTACTCTTTCATTGTTTTCTAATCCATTTTGTTTGCTACCTGCCTGGGCCTTGGTGGAACTCGGTAGTTATATTAATTTAGAAATTAAATCATCAGTATTTCAATATCTCCTTGAGATTCGTCTTGGCTAATGACCTGTAAGAGCTAGACATAATTAATCGTCATAATTAAACTGGACATAAAGCTGGACCATAATTAATCGTCATAACTATTTGCTCAGTTTGTAATAATAATTGCCTAGAATCTTCTGTGTTTTGACAGTGTAACTAACTGGAATCTGAATAGTGAATCCATTACACCACGCGTTGACTCTCCTGGACCAGAGGGTTTCTGTTCCCTCTGCTGCTTAAGCCCCATTGCCAGTGAGAAGGCAGAGAAGAGACGAGAGAAATGACAGTGAAAAGATTGGATTGAGAGGAGAGAGTGAAGAGGAAAGAGCAAAGAGAGAGGAGCATAGGGAGGGGGGAAGGAAAGAAGGAAAAGAGCTCCTTTGAATCATCCCTGGTTCTTTGGAAAGGCTTTTTTACCATGTTGGACAAAAGCCCATTATGTGGAGTGCAGCCGCAGGGGGCCATTGTGGGCAGTGGGCAGCCACCATTGATCCATTGAGTGCAGCTCCTCTTCCTGTATGGCTCGGCCAGGCTCACCAGCTGTCCACTTTAACTACTTCCCTAGCGTCCTCGAAAGCGCTCCTACCGTAGAATTATAATGTTCTTTCAATAGAAAAAAAAACAACACAAACTCTCTGATCTCAGCTATGTTGAAAATGCGTGTACCTCTGTAAGAAACTTAGCAGCTTTTTTATTCTTAGGAAATCACTTGAATAACATTGCAGTTAAAGCAGATGTAGGTAGTTTCTTATAAGAGGTGGTTTTGGCTGCCTCTACCGTTTGCGTCCTGTAATTATTTTTCCTTAACCGTAGCAAAGAAGACATTCAGAATGCACATGGTCATTATCGCTAGCATGATCAACGACTATACTCCAAGTAAGACCATCTTTTCGTGATTTAGTGAAGCACTCCGTTGTGCTGTAAAACGATGGCAACAATGGCTTTAACTTTTCAATGTGGAAATTACAATATAATCAAATTATAATTCCTTTAAACAGACTGCAATATATATGTAGAAGTCTGTGATTTGTGTGTTTTCAAATCTCTGCTGTGTGGGGACATTCTCTTTTAGGGGAACTCTGTCTCGTCTTGTTTTTCCCAAACAATTCTATTAAGTAATAAATGTATAAAAAAAAAACTTTGTGTGAGTGTTTGTTTTAGGCTGGGTTAGATTCTGTTCACATTGCTTTTGTAGAGTTGTTTCAGGCCTTGATTGATTACCTATTAAATCAAAGTGACATTTTATTTGACAAAATAATTGAAATACTGTGGAGTTCGTGCTCTGTCATGTTGCTTAGGATCAGAGTGAATAGGTCTTACTGGGTAGCTAGTCCATGGACTGTTGTTAGCTCACCTTCAGACAGATCAGTGAGATGGGACCGGCATACAGACAGACAGACAGACAGACACATGGGCAGACAGGCAAAATAGAGAGACAGACAGACGGATAGACAGACTGAGAGGTCACCTCAGTGACAGCGTGTAGCAGTCTGAATGAGTTCATCGTCCACACTCCATAGGGTGTGGGTCAATCGGGGGGATGTTGTGTGTGTGCGTGCGTGTGTGTGTGTGTGTATGACCGTGTCCTCATCATCCTTTGCCCCCTACCCCCTCCTGCCTCCATAGGTCCCACATGTTTATGTCCAACATAACTGCTCCTGTTTGCAGCATGGCCCAGCTTCGTTGCCTTGGTCTCCACTCAGCTCTTTATGTGTGTTCTGTGTCCGTCGCTGAAGTCTCAGTACATGTCTGTACGTGTCTGAGAAACGTGGCTGTCTTATGTCCAACATGGCTGGCTGTTCCGCTGTGTAGGCTATGTCACAATAGACCTGTTCATAAGGAGGAAGGCTGCGTTGTTAAGCAGTGTTGTTGTTCCAGGGATCCTGTGAGGAGGAGGAGGAAGAGTGTCCCTTCACCCCCCTGCTGTAGGATGGCCAACACTGTGAGTATTACCTAACCCTAACCCTACTACTACCACTTTATACACGTCCTGTCTGTTCTTCATACTATGACATTGAAGACCATTTAGCAAAAGCTTTTTGAATCTAAAGCGACTTACAATGTGTCAGTTAGTCCATCACATTCAGTGCATCCCAAGCACTACGACTCAGCTTGAAGCAATGCTTGTGATGGTTACTTTTGTTTTTGACTGCAGGAAGAAGCGCTGAGCTTTTAAATTGTGGCTCTGCGCGTGATGGTTGGTTAGGGCTGAGCCCAGGTCAGAGGGCAAACTCACCCTAAAGCTGACAGACCACCACGATGCACAGGACAGGGGAAAGTGTTGATGACCTACATAGAGGAT
>JAVQIZ010146949.1:0-19508 GCA_036023535.2 Galaxias brevipinnis | reverse complement strand
CACAGACATATTCATATCTTACAAATCCCCCCCAAAAAATCGATCTGGTTTCGAGACCTGATATGTGACAAATGGCAGCGCTGCAATGCCATCCATCCATTAGCTATACCGCTTATCCTATGCAGGGTCGCGGGGGGGCTGGAGCCTATCCCAGCCGACACAGGGCGAGAGGCAGGGTACACCCTGGGCAGGTCGCTAGTCTATCACAGGGCCCCCACTAGTATCCAAATTGTTTTATTATTATCAAACGTCAATAAAATACATACTAGCTACTGTATGAGCCTAATACCTCCACACATCATTGTGATTCTCATTACACTATAGCAGCCACTGCTAGTCCAAAAACAATACAAAGCTAAATAGAAAGTCAATCTTCAAAGCTACCTTCATAAACCCTGTAAGAATTTGTCAGACACTGGCCTGCCATGCAAACAGTCCCACACAGGACGTTTAAAGACATGGTGGGGCTGTGGAGGAGCCTGAAGACATGGTGGGGCTGTGGATGGAGTCTGAAGACATGGTGGGGCTGTGGATTTGAGTCTGAAGGTTGGAAAGCTGCTTGAAGCAGAAGCCTGTCGCTGGGCCATTGCATGAGGATTATCACGAGGGCTTTGAAAGCATAGGAGCCCTCTGGGAGAGTTGGAATGTTCACACCACCACGGCCAGCAAGCTGAACTACATAGAACGGATCTCTGCTCGACTTAGCTCTGTCTGCTCCTCAAACACAAACGCTGCGGAGGCAGAGAGCAGGATTCATCTAAACTGGCAACACAAGGATAGTAGGACAGTGAGATTTTATTTCTTACATTCTGCAGTGAAGAAAAAGACCAAAGAGACAGGCAGAAAGGGACATGGGACAGGATGGAATTACATGACAAGGCAGGAGACGAGAGAAAGGACGGGATGTAAAAGGAGAGCAGAGTGGAGGAGGGAGAGGGGGATGATAGAGCATTGGGGGTTAGGATGGTGGAGTGGTAACGGTGCTCATTACCCCCAGCCCCCCCCCCCCCCCGTCTCTGGACAGGTGGCTTCCACAATAAGACTCGCTGAGTGAAGTACTTGTGCCAGATTAATAGCTCTGATAAGGCTCTAATGAGAGAGGGTGAAGGCAGTGGATATGGAGAGAGAGAGAGAGAGAGAGAGAGAGACTATGTAACAAAGTGAAGCGGAGAGTAACAGAGGCATACTGAAAGACAGTGAGAAAGCTACAGTAAGGAGAGAGAGGGAGAAGCAGCGCTGAGAGAGGGGAGCCACCACCTGGCTGGGAGCCAGCCAGACGTCAGCGGCCTCTAGATTAGTGGCTATACATTACCCCGGCCCATTAAAACATTACACACATTGATTGGTGCTGACGGGCCCGAGCAGAGGGCGCTGCTGCTGGACGCTGTGGCCATGTGTGCCTGTGTATGTTTAAGCTCCACTGACTGGGAATCAGATCGCTGCGGCGAGGGATCACATTGTGAGGTTTTTCTTGAGGCCTGAAAGGGTTGATCGGAGAACCACTTAGAGGAAAACAAACCAAAGGCTGGTTGTGGTTTCAGCTCCACAATATGATTTCCTCTAGCATAGGTGGTTTGGAACTTTCCTGTCCTTTCTGGGAGTCTTGACTGAGAGATGAGAATGCTGACATGAGAATGATGTGAGTCCTGAGTTGTTAAACAGGGTTTTCTTCCCCTGCTTGTACATACAATGTTTGCATTTGTGGTTGAACAAAGTGGGTAAATTACAACTTCAATCAAGCAATATTAACTTGCATCAAAGTTTCTACTCAATCTACACTTGAACTTTGCAAAAAATATAATGTAAGTAGTGAGGTCTTTGTCCAGACTGTCCTCACAGTAGGTAGCACACTCTCAGCGGAGGAGGAGGAGGAGGAGGAGGAGGAGGAGGAAGAGGGAAAGGTGAGGTCAGAGGCGATGCTGCTGACTCCAATGAGTCGTGACCACCCTCCCTACTAATAAACCCTGGGGATGCTCTACCCTCCTCCTCCTCCTTCCCCCATTTGATCTTCAAAGTCCCGTCGCCCACATCAGTAAATAATTACAGGCAGCCAGCCAGCCAGCCAGCCAGGCACGCAGGCAGTGGTGGTAATTGAATGTACAGCAAGTTGAGATATGGTGATGGACAGATTCCCATTAACCAAATCCACTTCATCGCATGCATTTTCCTTGAGGGCAAAGCTCGTTCAATCACTACTTAATCCACCTATATTATGGTGTGTGTGTGTGTGTGTGTTTGTGTGTGCGTGCATGTCTGTGTGTGTGTGTGTGTGTGTGTGTGTGTGTGTGTGTGTACACTGACAAAGTAAAGCCTTGGGATTGACAGTATCATTCAGCAGAAGAAGTATTTGGTAAAGTGCTGCTTTCACACAGCTTTTCCCTGTGGAGTTAACCCTTTCCCCGAGTTCTCCCAGCTCACTCTAGACCATGTATGTTGTACCCACTATTACATTAAACATAAAGATTTGGATTCAGCAAATTTGTGCATGGCTAATTTGAACACCTTAAACAAAAACCAAACTATTTGAAATGTTGACTTCTGGGTTAAACAGCCCAATTAATCAGACAGCAATATAGCAATTGGTTATTTTGAATACACAAAAAAATTAACAATATGGAAAAAGGTAACAAGGATCAACAGTCACCTAGATTTCACAATTACAGAAACATAATACAGCGTCCCATTATTGATCCAAACAGATGACAACAAACTGAAGTGGACTGTACTCAGACTTTGTGTGTCAGTGTTTCCCCTGACATTTGAAATCAAGAACACTTAATACACCAAGCATATACACTGTACCCTCCATGCCATTATTGAGCCAAAAGTCAATCACAAAAACAAAACATATTTATGTTTTGTTGAGTTCAATGGGGTTTAAGCAACATTTGGCATGAAGATCTGTTTTATAAATCAACTGGAAGTGGTATTGCAAGATGTATTTATTTTTAATCAATTTATATATATTTATGTATAGTTTATAGATAAATTGGTATAAGCCAAGCAATCCTCAGCACCTGCCTTCCACACACACAACACAGGAATAAAACAAGTCCTGCTGCCTAACAAAGAGAGCGCTAAACAGAATTCAGCCTTTATCCCCTTCTGTTGGAAATTCAATTCTACAAAAGTGTTCAAATATGTGACCCCAAAAACATCCGTCCACAAATGACAGAAAATAGCTGGAGATTTAGTCAGCTGTTCACGCTGTGGCCCACCTTATCCTTAGTATCTCACATAACAATCACATTAGACATGACTGGATTTAATAAGCTTTAATTGCTAACAAAACAAACAGAGAATACACATCATATATCGAACCATATATAGACAACAAATAAGAAGAAAGGCTATGGCTGTGTACAGACTCCATGAACTGATCATGACCAAGTACCTTCAAAAAGTATTCAGAAGAGTAGCATGGCTGCTACAGGAAGACAGGATTGATTGTAAAAACAGTTCAGCCAGTATTAGTGATTGCCGGTTGTTTAAATAGTCTCCCCCTCTTCCTTGATCTGAGCAGATTGAGCACGGGTTTGTGTGTGATTGGGTTGTGTAGTAGTGTGGCTTATACCGAGTTCTCGTCTTAGACCAGACTCCGAGCTGACTGCCTGAACTTCAGCTGAAGCTCCATTTGGTGGACAATGAAGTTTACCATGCGCCAATGACACATTTCCATGACAGGAATCTTTACTTGAAAACTTTTTTGATGAAATTTCAAACTGCGTAATGGCAGGGATTTGACAATAAGTGTTGTTATACAAGAAATAAACAGCAGATCCAACCAAACAGAAGCAGGTTTTCCCTTGTGGGTGATGACAATGGGTCAGAGAGATAACAATGGCGGCATTGCATGTTCTGAGACATAAAGGGAGTGGACAATGGTAGAACTGGTCAGATAACTACAGAATCCCCATGTTAAATTTCTCTGATTCAGAAAGTTTCAGATGAAGAGGGACCATTATGCTATCCTTTAAGTTTTTCTCTTCTGGCGGTCCACTCCAGAAGGGACGCCAGGGAGATGTTAAATTCCCAGCCACTCCACTGTCAGGAAACGGACAACGGTATGACGGGCACCATAAGGTAGGGTCTGTGCTTTCCCCAATCTCCCAGGCTGGACTGGTCGGGGACGTACACAGCCGTTTGGATTCATGTCAGCCTTGGAGAGCAGAGCACTGTGCGGTCGCTCCCATGCAACATGAAAATCAGAGAGGCTGAGGTCATACAAGGACTTCAAAAGTGAAGAAGAGTTGAATATTAGTGTAAACCCATTAAATGCTTTGGGACAACAATTCAAACATATATAATCAAAATTGGGAAAACGCTTTCGGCCAGTAGATGGACTCGAGAAGTGAGAGGTACACCTTTAGAACTGCCTGCTGGAAATATATGTCTTTATTATTAATAAATATTTTTACTGTAGCACAAGCAGGAGATGAATTGAAGGGTGGTCCAGCAGACTGTAGACTGAAGCCACAAGCTACTAAGATGAACTTGATGCCTCCAATCAGTGCTCTCATAACTGAACTTGTATTTTAGATATTCAGAACAAGGATGATAAATGCACAACAATGGGAAGATCACCAGGTAAAACGCCAACTGAAAGCTTTGCACAGAAGGGGAAAACCTTGATGAATCATAAACCTTTAAGAGTAACTTCCACACCTGGTAGCAGTATCCTTAGAATTTGAAGAAGCTCAAATCCAATGGCAGTGATAAGTGTGCATGTGGCAGAATTGGCAGTCTGGACGTGCACATTTCCCACTTTGATGATGATTCAATGTACAAAGTGTGAAGTCCTCTGTATGGAAATCTGCAGTGGTCTGTTTCAATGAGAGTCTAAATCCAGAAATCCCTAAACTAGTCTAGAATGCTAGAGGCATTATGTTCAGACTGTTGCAAAGCCTCTGGCATGAGCTCTGAATTCCTGACATTTTGAAGTGGGAAATTGAACCCACTGTCATAACGTATAAAATGTTTGGTCACATGTACATGAGCCTCCTTACCCTCTTGTGCATAACTGTCCCAAATGAATACCTAATTTGAATCACCCACGTTTTCACCTTAATTTAGGATCTGATCCCTAGACCACTGACTCCCACAAACTAAACCTACCACTACTAGTGATTTCAAGAAATTGGTGCAGCCAATCACTCAGTGTTGAAAAACTGCTAAATCCTATGGAGATTCTCTAAATGTTTCATAATCTCTTGAGGTGAGAGATTGATGCTCAGAACCACACTGTTGTGAGTCAGAGTTTTTAATTATGTTTTATATCTAATAGAAAAGGACGATTCAGCAAAAGAAACCAATAACATAACATACTCTACTCATCTATGCAACAAATTGATAATAAATAAATAACTAAATAATAAGGGCTTTTAACGATGACTAGTAAAATGTTGGTAAAATTACCACTGACCAGACAAGCCTGTAATTGTATTGCCTGTAATATCCTTTTACAAGCGCTGCCATATGACAGAATTATAGACATACTATAGCATCCTACGCATTTTTGTGCTTCCGTTGGGAAGCATTTTGTGTATCTCTGTACATACCAAGCACTATGAATTTGGCAGTAGACAGGCTCTTACTGAAGTGGGACTCCTTGTCTTTATAATCGTGGAATATTCTACCAGTCCACACGTTTATCCATCTCAACTGAAGAAAACAAAATGTTACAGAGATAGTTGTCATTACCTGACAAAATGTGGGTTGTCAATTGCGTTGATAATTCTCCAGAATGAAGTCAAGGAACTCAAAGACAACCTGGGGGGATTGTTGGTCAGTTAGAAATGTCAAGTGACGTCACACACACAGGATTACCCTGCTGATTCCAGATTCCAATGCGTCTTTGCCTAGGTGCTTCGCTGGTACTTTACTGAGATTCTTCGAGGCTTTGCTGAATGTAAATGTGCTAGATTGATCCCTGACTTCCATTTGACTTGACCTGACTGAACAACAGAGATCATCCAGAATTGCTTACCCTGTTGGGAGTGAGATACCGAGGCTAGGATGTTGAGGCTTGGATAATAGTGGCCTAGTGGGTGCTACCTGGTGACCAAAAGGTCATAAGTTCAACTCACCAGCACTAGTGTGCCCTTGAGCAAGGCGCTTTACTCTAAATTACTCTAGGGGGACTGTCCCTGTATTCTCATTGTATGTCGCTCTGATTAAAAGCGCTTGCTAAATTATGTAAATGTTAAAATGCTATAGGCTCATCCAGATCTTGTAAACCGTCTAATCCGTAATGAACATATTTGTCAAAGGCCAGGCGTGAGCTACGCCTCACACAACAAGCATTAAACGAGAAACCCCCCCCCATTAACTTGGAACTGGTTTGTCTCTGTGATTGATGTGTGTAAGCATTCGCAGTATGACGCCTTACGTCAGCAGTGCACAGACTTCAAATTATCTGCCTGAACTTTAGCTGAAGCGTCATGCTTTGGCAAATGCCTTTCCATCAAGAAAAGAATGCCCTTTGCATTTGCGACCTATTCAATTTAGAGAGAGAAAGGAGTGGGGGGAGCAAACCCAAGACATGTCCCTCCATAAAACAGCGTGTCTATTTTTTGTGAGCAGGGTCTCGGTGTGCACTTAGCTTTAGCATGCTGATGTTAGATGAGGTGCTCCTGTTTGAACATTTGACCTTGCCCTGGCACGACCATTCCAGTTGAGTACCCCCTGCACAAGGTCCACTGGTTCAAGGGAAAACAAACATAGATCCCTCCTGTCACATCTGCTCTGCTAGGCAGCTTTTCTGCGTAAACAACTTCCCCTACAGTTAGGATACCAGGAAATAGTGAGAAGAGCATTTGCTACTGACTGTGTAGGGAGGGGTGTGCAATCTGCTGGGAGAATTGATTTGACTTTAACAGCCACTCACCTTTTCTGGGTGTAGTATTGGTGTAGTGCATGTAAATATATATTTTATGGACCCCATCATACACAACTAAATCTAAATACCTTTTTCTTGACCTTGTTTGTGTTGCAGCAGTAATAGTCCAGTGTGGTTTCTAGCCGACCTCGTGGTAGTCATTAGAAATGACGAGGCTAAGCCATGGGCCCAACCCAGATAGAACAGGGCATCAACTCTCAGCCGAACAGACTGACTCTGTTCAACTCTGCCTTCCTGGCTGAGCTCAGGATGACATGTGTGGTTTGGTACTCCTGCTCTCCACAGGATCCCTGTCACTTCATTAAGGGGAAAAGACAGTCTGGAACCCGGGCCGTCTCAAAACGCAGCCATTGAAGACAATTACTTCTTCCAAAGACTAACGTGAGCTTGTTTTGTAGAGAATAGTACAATGCATGTGTGTGTGTGTGTGTGTGTATATTAAAGGGTTGTGTTTTCATGTAGCGTTAGTGTGTGTGTGTGTGTGTGTGTATATTAAAGGTTGTGTTTTGATGTAGCGTTAGTGTGTGTGTGTGTGTGTGTGTGTGTGTGTGTGTCACGGCAGCAGATGCTGTTGCATCAGACTGAAATATGTGTCCTGAGGGAGTCCTTCATCTCACCACACTGGGTTATAAGGACACTGTAGGAGTTTCACATGCCTGCGTGTGTGTGTGTGTGTTAGTCGTTGTACCTGAGTTTGCCTGTTTTCAGTCCCCCCCAATCTGTATGCTCATAAACAGGTTTTCATACCAGTTGGCTATCTGCCTTGCACTTATTAGTGTGTGTCTAGCACTTGGAATCAAATTAACTGAAAGTCAGAGCATTTATGAGGGTTTGCGTAAGCTATTATTCTTGGCTACAGTGACAGAGAACTCCCTGCGGCGGGAATCCAAAGCCTTTGATGAACAGTGAAATGGTTTTAGTTCCCCGTTCCAAGCTGTAAAGCAGGTGCATCAGGAAAGGCCGAGTCCAAAACAAACACCAAACTAACAGCAGCATTCCTAAACTAATCCAATTATGAGATACACATATGTGCGTGACCGATCGTGTTTATGCAAAAAAAATCTTCACAGTGGCAATTAAAGCTTGCCAAGCCTATTTGAGCTGAAGCCCAACACAGGCACCTGGGAAGAGAGACACAGACTGTGCCTGCCACATGCTCTAGCACCTAATCGAATTTGTGACAACTTCATAACCACAAATTATAGCCCATGTAATTAAGACCAAATATTAGATGCATGCGTGTAGTTGCTAAGCCTTTTCCTGTCTGACTATCATTGGTCTGAATAGTGAGAGTTAATTCGGCCGTGGGGTAAAACTGCAGGCCTATTCAAGCTGACACAACCAGGTCAGCATAAGCCAGCATTAAGCAGCAGGGCTCCTCTTTTAGCCAATGGACAACCTTCATTGCCTGAAAAGATAGAGTGAGAGAGGACGCTCTAATTATAAGTCTTCACGTTGACAAAGTGTGTCATACTGTAATTTTCAGAGACTTAATTGACCAAAACAGGGGGAAATATGGTGACAGAAAGAGATAAGATCGAAATCAAGAAATAGGAAGGTGACAATGAGTGAAAGGTTAAAAGAAAAAGTAAAAGAGAAAAATGTGAGAATGAGTGACTAGCCTTCAAAAGCATTATCCGTCCTCACCTTCTGTTTCCTGTTTCAGAAACACACACACACACGCACACGCACACGCACACACACGCATGCATGGGGTCACACTAGTCTTGATTGATAGGAGCAGCTGCAGGTAATAACTCCACCTGATTGTGTTTGGCAAAAATGGCAGAGGTCATGGAAAGGGAATGCAATGGCACAGCCACTTAGTAGAGAGACTAGCATAGCGTGTCTAAATGTCTTATAACCACGAACATGGAGCTGTTGGTATAATTTGATAGTAACAGTATAAGTTTAAGGGGAACCAGAGTGTTTGTTTTGGTACACTAATTAACATCATTTCAACAGAATATGTGTTGATTCGTTCAAATGTTTAGTTTTGGAACAAAACTCTTTGTTTGCTTTCACCTCCTCCCTCTTACTCCTGATTTCATGCTCACACCACCAACGTCTGTATAGCTGACATCCAAAGTCTAGATTATTCACCATGAACACCGTGGTGACGTCAAGCGCTGTCAAAACCAGTGGTTCAAATGCAACAAAAGTACACTAAATAAATCAGAAACAATCTGATTGTATTATATTAAAAAGGTCTACTTTGCCTGTGCTTTTGGAAAGACAAAAGGCCTCTGCAATTAGATTACCCTGCGATGTGCATAGAACTTTGACAATCAGCTAAATCTATCTCCATCTATCAGATGTTTTTCCAAGTATCACTAATCTGCTTGAGGTTTTCTGAAACAAAGATTGGTCACATCGCTATCTCTTTTTTTTCTGCCAACTTTCCAAAGAACTCTCATCTTTTACTAGCCACGTTGATTTACCATCAATAAGAAGGAGTTTTGTTTTGAGCCCCACCTCTGTCTACTGCCTAACGTGTGACGGAGAACAATTGAAGAAGTATGAATCTGAAGCAGAGGTGGATTATAGAAAGTTGCACCCACTCCTAAATGGGAATAGCAGATAAGGGCTTCAGGCTACCCTGAGGAGCAGAGCCCAGTATTGGCCTCATAAATCACTGTGCCCCTGTGTGTGTGTGGATGAGTGTGTGTGCGGATAAGTGTGATTTTGTGCGTGCATGTGTGTGATTGTAAACACATAGACATGCTGCAACACCTGAATGTAAATGTTTCACAAACACACACACACACACACACATTCTAGGTAAAGTATCACTTACACACATACCTCTGCTGCAGAAATGTCCTCCATGTTAAATGGATTTTTCCAACGCGTTTCTTCATTACAGCAGTTATGCTCCTATGATTAATGTTAGCTGCCGTCTAGCTTCGTGCCACCATGTCAGGGACCGGCTGGTCAGAGAAAACAGAGAGGACAACATACTCCTTCTCCCTTGATGCTAAGAATTATAGGGGGGCCAAAGGTATTAGGATATTCCTTTGGAGAGAATCATTTCAGGCCCTCAGGGTGCTTATGTGTAATGTAGCCTGGACCACGCATGCCAAGGTGTGACCCATGAGTACAGAATAGAGGTTGCTTGACAAACAGATGCAAAGGGAATAGACTGCAACCCTCCCTCAATAGATAAACATTAAATCAGTCTGAATAATCCATTTCAGACAGCAACTGTCCATTGTGTCAAGAAAAAGAATATGCTTCAACAGAAAGAGCTTTACCAGAATCCTGTAAAAAATATATGTAATGGGAATACCGAAAGAGATATCAAATTATTTATCTCTGTACTATTGCACTGCGCGGTCTGTAGTCATATTGTGCCCTTTAATTCTCCAGTCCAAACCTATGGCTCAGCGTGGACAGGGCGAGTGCACAAGCTTCCACAGTGCAGTCTCCTAAAACTATCTGTAAAGGCTTCTGTTGAGAATCATGTCACGGCACATCAGCTAGATACTTCAGGATGCTACAGACCTTTTGCAAGTTAAGTTGCAATTTTCCAGCAGATCAAAATCCCCAAAACGTTTTGCTCATACATGACCAACACCAGATATAATCGATGTTCTATATTTCTGTGGCCCTGGGTGGAGTTTGAGACATATCCTCGTTTCCCCAATGGAACGAGTTGTTTGCTTTGTGACTCTCATGCGGCTCAGGTGACCTCACCACTTTATCAGGGTGGATTAAATCAAGCGCCCCCACCCCGGCCACATTACAGAGAGGTCAGGACCGGCTCCCTCCCCTTAAGAAAACACAGCCCAGTGTTCCCCCTCTTTAGACCAGAGGAGCGGGACTTTCACCAGACAAAGCACACACAGATAGGCATCTTGGAAACAACCCTGAGAGAGTTGGCTACTTGGGAGTTTGAGAGTAATTGTGTGTATGGGTGTGTATGTCTCCATGTGTGTAATCTGTGTATGATCCATCACGGTCTCTCTGTGGTGCTTTAGTCGTGACAGCCTGGTCCAGCTGTGATCCCTATCGTCACCCCTCCCTGCCGTTAAGTGGTGACCTCACCTTCCAGCAGGCCTATTGTTTTACCAGAACCTTAGCCCTTAGCTCTCCAAACCCATGTCCGACCTTTAGTCTCCAATCTCCACTCCCAGACCTAAGCCTTAATCGCAGCCCTAGTGCATTGTGGCCATGGTTCCAGATACTATACACTTTCCACCAACTATGAAACAGCTTGAGCGCAGGTCTACAATCTTCCCATGGGTCAGCACAGAATTTCCCATAGTTGTCTCACAGACTGATGTCAGCTGGTTAGCGCGCTACCATTTTTCTCGACACGCTGTAGCGTTACTATTCCATTCGGAATTGTGGCTCTGAGAAAATTGTGAAAAGAGATGTCTTTACAAATGGCAGCCCCAGGAATGCTTTTTTCCATTTAAAGACCATAATAAACAACAAAGACACTTTGTGTTATCTTACTCTATCATCAGCTGCCATGACTATGCTCTGGTTGTTTTCTATACAGTTCCCTTTTAGATTGAGACATGGAAGCATGCCTCTTTCAGTCTCAAAGCATTTAGACAGTACCTTTTTCTGTGTTTGCTTTTGATATAGTTCTTACTACATGAGAGAGTGTCTTCAGGCCTATTTTGTTGGCACAAAGGTTAGGGGGAATAGTACAGTAGTGTGCAGAATCACATGAAATGGTCTGTTCAGATTCAGAAGAGGACTCGTTGACTCGCTACCTGTTCTGCGTTGTTTGAACAGCTACTGACTTGATGAGGAAGATGTCATGTGTTTGTGTGATAAGTTAACATACACAGCTGTCCTGATAAAGGGTATGTTTGTTTGTGCGTGTTTGCATGTGTGTGTGTGTGTGTGTGTGTGTGTGTGTGTGGTGTGTGGAGGTCTGTGTTTTTGTGTGTGTTTAAAAGACTGAAAGTACTGTTATCAATGTGCAACTTTTTTGTGGACAGGTGTGTAAACCTACTAGCAAAGTTGTGGCTGTAAAACGTGGAAAGAGGAAGTGGAGCTTGATGTGGGACTTTAATAAATCCAATTTAACACACTGAGCAGTGTGTTGTCTTATTGCAAGGATACAAGCAGTATGAATTCCCTCGCACTTTGCAAATCTGGTTTTGTTATAAATATCATGCACACCATGCACTCAGATTTGTTCAGTAATATTCTGCTAACTTGGGACTGAAAGATTTGAGCATGCATTGGCCAGGTCAAGTTGAATCCGATATAAAATATTTTCTCAATTGTGTTGATAGAATAAAATTATAATAATGAAACATATTTAAAACAATAAGCTTAACTGGATTTACCTACAGCAGCTTTGAAATTCTTTGTGCTGCCGATACCCCTGCAACCTTCAATCCCAGACCTAGCATGGCATGGCCCAGTTCATCTACTGTTGCCATTAAGTTATTTATTTAAGTTTAACTCACTGGCCTGGCGGTCGATTTCTAATGAGTCCTCCAGCGTGATGAATACCAGCAATAACGGCAGCTCGATGGGGAGAGAATAGCGTGCGGTGTGCAGGCCATGTTTTATGCATGTTCCAGTGGACACGGCCAAAGACCCCCCGCGCTGCATCATTTTTATGACATGATCATTCTCTCTGGGCACACGGTGCCAGGGTGGCTTACAGGCGCTGCTGACTCATGGGCCCTTCAACTTCCATACTCTCAGTCAGCCTCCACCCTTCCATCTGTTAGTGAACCCAACAACCTTTCTGTCTCTTTCTGTGAGTCCTTCTTCTTGTTTCTCTCTCCGTTTTTCACCAGCTACCCTACCACTGCACTACGTCCTGTCAACCCCTTCAAAGCCTTCTCCAAACGTGGGATGGTGGAATAGGTCTGGCAAGTCTTTCTATTGGACTCACACTTTTAAAGGCCTCTCATTATTTCCCTATCTCCCAGTTTCTACGCGGCTTACTGTCTTCCCTTTCTCATTTACAGTTCCACCATTATTTATGAATGATTCCTTGCATGGGGAGATGTTTTTTGACGTTGTGAGAAATCCTTAAATTATCCGTGAGTGGTGGATTTTGTGAATTAAAATGACACCTTCTTGCAGCTCACATCTCACTGTGCCACCCATAGAGATCACACCTCTGATTGGAGCACAGTGATGCTGGCCCAGAGCCCATATTTCCTCACCAAACATCCTAAAAGGTGTTGATTAAAATATAGTCTCGGATGCCTATTAAATCTCCTTAGATCTGAAGGGTCGTAATATTATTAGAAAAATGTATATTCATAAAAATGTGATTAACATGTTATATGAAATACTATTTGATGCCGTACGGGATTCCATACACTCTAATTAAGGTCCTCAGCGTTCATGTTCAAATCATCATAGATTCAGTCTGAGTAGTTATTAAAAAAAAAGTAAACAAACTAATTCTGGTGGCGCTTTTAAATAAGGTCCTTGTAATAAGCGTTATTTAACCAGTAATAACATGTTAACAAGCCCTTGTTAGATTCTTATTAAACATTATAATGTTTATGATAGCATCAACCCAGTCAAAAGCCTAGCAGCTAGCTGACTGGTGGACATGATTTAGCTAGCTAAAGCCAACAGTGTTACCACCATAGCTGCCATGGACCTGCCCATTTGCGCTGCCACTCCTTTGAGGGAGCGCAGAGAGAGGTCCGTAAGCATACGGATGGCCAGGGGATGCCCACACAAGCAGCATGCCTCCCAGGTTGATAAGGACCGGTAGCAAGATGAGCGCACCTCAGCTGGCTGAGAGAGCGCGTCCGTCATAGAGTCCGTGTCCCCCGGTGAACCAACTGACACTGCTCGCACAGCGCATGGCTAGAACACTGGCACCTCATCTTCCTCATTTGTTATGGTCACCAGGTACCTGGGGGACCTGTGCACCATGACAGGCGGGCACGAGGGAAAAGGAGAGAGCTCCCCAATAGGCAGAAGAACAGCAACACTATGCCTCTCCTTTCTAGCCCCCTTGGAAGTCGACATCCAACTACTGGGTAGGGGGGACGACAGCCCAAGCCAACCAAGCTAACCAGGTAGAGGCGTACGACTTTGCTAGCTCAGAGAGCAGCCAGGTCATCGAGAACGCAAGGCAGCTGGAGCTAGCTAGCTCCGAGAGCTAGCTTAGCAGTAGCTAGCTAAGTAGTTAGAGGTACCCCGTAGGCCCGCAGACAAAATGGGGAGACTCTCACCATCTCGCTACAACACGCTTGGACCGATAGAAAACAGCAAGGCACAAATTCGAAAACGAGGCACAGGCTGTTAACTAACACCCCACGAGGTCACCAAAGCAACAGGAGGTGAAGTACAGAGGAGGCCGTTTGCTAGCTAGGCACCATGTGGGCGCTAGCTTAGCAGTAGCCTAGCAGTAGCTTAGTGGTTAGCGTTACCCCGCAGGCCTGTAGGCAAAACGGGGGAAACTAACCACGTTGCCGACTACACTCGGACTGACAGAAAACAGCAAGGCACACGTTTGACAACGGAGCACAAACTGCTAACTAACAGAAAGGGATAAAAACGTGCTGAAAAACCACAACATAAACTCAGAGGAGGAACGAAGTGGCTAACAGGCACGGTGGAAAGGAACTAGCTCGCCACTGGGAGTTAGAAACCTCACCTGCTGTGGTGCTACGTTAAGTAGTGCAACGGAAAGCAGAAGAATCGCCGAAGGCAAGAGCAAACTTTCTTCCCTTGCTAGCAAGAAGAAAATCCTCTGACCGAACAGTGTCTTCACCGAAGATAAGGTTCACTAGACAGGAGGACACAGTTAACGTTCACACCTGGCTGAATGAAAAATATCTGGAGTGAGATGGGTCTGTTACTGTATTCACAGAGTAGCTGACGTGGGTGCGCGTGACCCTTATAGTCTCACAAGCCTTGTTGATTACAAGGCGCTGTGGTTTAAGTGTCCAGTGAATGATTCACGCTCTATGAGCGTTTCCCATAGAGAGGAGTCGAATGTATCGACTGTAATGGTAAATGGTAAATGGACTGCATTTATATAGCGCTTTTCAACCAGAATGGAACCAAAGCGCTTTACAATGTTGCCTCTCATTCACCCATTCACTCACACACTCACACACCGATGATGTGTGCAGTAATTATGGCCACAAAAAAAGGAAGTAAAACAATGATAATTTAAACAGAAGATTAACATATGTGCAGTGAAATTTGTATTTAGCAACGGTTGGCAGCGCGGTGGCTCAGTTGTTAACACTGTTGCCTCAATGAAAGTTGTGGGTTCAAACCCCACCTCGGCCAAGGGCCTTTTCTGTGTGGAGTTTGCATGTTCTCCCCGCGCTCCCACTGTAATTAACATGAAATTAAAATGTACATATCTGCAGTAATTATGACAAAAACCTGTCAAGGAAAAGCATGATCATTTAAACAGAGGATAAACATACACATGTACCTCTACAATGACACCATACACATTATTCTGTGACCTTTAACCTAGGAACTAAACTCTACTAAACTAAAACATACACATTATTCTGTGACCTTTAATCTAGGAATTAAACTCTACTAAACTAAAACATTATCGAAAGAATGTTAACTGCGTGTACATCACAAATGAGAAAAATCAGAACACTATTTTAAGAGAGTTAGCATCTTTGCAGGTGATCTTTAGTGGTGATTGTGTTTGAGTGTGAGTCTGTTCTTGTGAGTGTGATTGTTTATCTAATATGTTTGTGTGTGTGTGCGTGTGTGTGTCTGACCCTTAACCCTTACTGTGACTACATCCTGGTAGTTTTCCAGCTCTGTGGAGAAACAGAAGCGGTTGTACAGCACTGCTAGGGAGAGAGGCCAAAAAATGTATCCCGAAGACCAAACACAAATCATCGCCTTCAATGATTTTCTGTATATTCAACACACACAAGATAACAAACACAAATAAATACACTGCCAATGCTCCTAATATGGCCGTGATGGTCCAGAAGGCACGCCGCTTTGATTGGTTCACCCTCTCCTTATTCCCTCCCCTTTCCCCTGGCCCTGGGCGAATCAGAGTGCGCAAAACCGACAGACAGCAGAAGCTGATGATGAAGAGGCAGAGGAAGCACATGATGAAAAAAATAGTTATTGGGAACTCAGGCAAGCACCAGGCGTAATATCCAGCCAACCCAAAACACAGAAACCAAACGCACCCTGCTGCAACATGCCACATCCTAGCTCCGCCCCTCTTCAGTCCTAGGTACTTGATTGGATGAACCACGGCCAGGTAGCGCTCCACACAGGTACAACAATGGAAAAGGGGTTTCCCACAAATGCTCAAACTGCTAACGATGATTAATGTCTGCATGATCACAGTCACTGATAAGGCCCGGCCAATCAGAAACAGCGTGTTAACCAGGACACCAGTCAGCTCAATGACGACCATGTGGACAGCGAAAAGGTCAGATTGGGTCGCCGCGGCAACGGGACATCGGGACCGCCGGACACTGGCCAGTTGGAGTACGCGGACGTAGAGAGGGAGGAGGAAGAGGAAGTTGATGGTCAAGTGAAACAAAGTCATTGGTACGTTATAGTGTGAGTTGACACACTGGTTAACAGAAGAGAAGGGATGGAGGGATGAGGAAGAGTTAGAGGGAGAAGGAGAAGAGGAGTTGAAAAATTTGTCCATGGGTAGCTGTAGGGGAGAAAGAGTGTGTGAGAGATAGACACAAAGAAAAACACTAACAAAATGTTTTCGCATTAACAGCTGTAATGACTGTGCACTTCAGACAAGTGAACAAGCGCTAATAATTGATCACTCAATTTAGTATTTGTTGTGGTCGTCAATCACAAATACGCACTTTAAATTGACTTTTTCTGTCAAAAACAGTTGAAGCAATGTACGTATTAAGCAAAATACCCACCCCTATCCTCAGCAAAATGTATCTGTTTTTTGTTCCATGTAAATACAAACACGAATAAGCTACTCATTCAATCAATAATTCATCAGTTTATTCGGACAAACCTTTAAAAAAAAAAAGAATTTTCTCGGAGACGTGCTGAATTCGCTGGGCTGTGCAGTGAGAGTGAGGTGAGAGATTTAGAGTTTCAGAGCTGGAGAGGTGTGGGTGTGGGTGTGGTTTGATGGTGGAATGTAAGTTGAGATTGTCTGTGATTTTGCGTTGGTGGTTGTTAACAAACGTATGATACCTATTTGTTCAGTTACGGCACACATCATTGTTAAAATACTGACGAATAAAATCGGAAAATTAAATATGGCTTAATTTATTGCATTTTATTATGTTATCATCTATAACCTCTGTTGTTTCATGTCTTATTCAAAATGTGATCTGTTCATTTATCTGAATTTATCAAAATGGAAAAAATCCAATAAAATTGCATGTGAATTTGCTATTCAGTTATATTGGAAGAACTGCAATCACAAGACAATAAACACAGTCTGTCTCAGTGTAGCTTCATCCTATGAAAGCTAAAGCCTATCATCTGATCATTATGGAATGTGATATTAAATGGTGATTTTAATGTCCTCCTTCTAACTACAGTATGTCCTCCTCCTAATAACAGTATGTCCTCATTCTAACAACAGTAAGTCCTTCTAACTACAGTATGTCCTCCTTCTAACTACAGTATGTCCTCCTAACTACAGTATGTCCTCCTAACTACAGTATGTCCTCCTTCTAACTACAGTACACCAGTTGTTTTGCCTTTCATTGGAGCCCACAGTACAAAAAGAGTTGGACACTACAATTAGTTTACCAGTAGAAATGAATAGACTCTTTAGCTTTTAAAACGCACAGAACGCTCCAGCATGTGCACGTTTGTCTCACAGTAACATCCCCTCTGCTCCCGTAGCAACCAGAACCCTAACAACGGAGTCTTGTCCTGTCCTGTGATCATAGCGGACGTGGCATCTTAGAAGAGTCTTCCTCACGTAGCCTCAGTAAACGCGACGAAGGCACAAGGTTACGCGTGAGGAGACGTGAATAGGAACGTGCCGTTGCCATCGCGGTGCTTTCTGTTTGAATGGAGGCTTACGGGCGTCATCAAAACAATAATGAGTTCATGACAAAACAAAATGGTGGTTCAATAGCTATGCTTTTGAACTGAGATGAATAATCAGGCGCACAGCGTAGAGACGTCGGGGTTGTCAAGTGAGCTGTATCGTTCTCGTACAGTGTGGAGAGATAGCCTTAGGGACTTAGGGATGGCCTGAGGGACTCCTCCGCCAGACGAACGCTGTTGAAATCAATGAAGCACAGCAAAACATTTCAGATATCTGAAGCGTGGAGATGAATAAATACGTTATGTATCAGGTCGGGTTTGTCCGTTTAATAGAAGTCTTGATGGAACAAACAGAGTACAGGTGATCACCATGTTTTCTGTTACGACTAAAGTAGAGTCTTGTTGCTCCTGTTTCCTCACACACACACACACACACACACACACACACACACACACACACACTAACACACACACACTCACACACACACACACACACACACACTGGTTAATATTTGAGAAAAGGGGCATTGGGTAATGCCGATCTGTCCCATATAGAGCAATACCCATTCTGTATATATATCTTTATCATTAATCTAACAGTTGCATTTGATACTCTATGCTCTTTGAACATTAAGTAGGAGGTGAAAAAGTAAGATCACTTTTAATCACTTTAATATTTACACGTCAATCCGTTGGTTGTGTCCACATTCAGCAAACTCTCTCGTTTCATATTATACATTTACATAGCCACTTTTTGATTCTGCATAGGGCTTACAACATTCACAAACTAACCAATCACAATGTTCCGTTTCTGAACATGTGATCAACTGGGAACAGGAACCAAATGAATAAACACCACAAATATTTATAAATTATATTTATGATACTTATAAAAAAATAAAGAGTAGATAGAAGAATGTGGACAATGTCAACTGACACTTGTGATCCATTAATACAATATAGGTTTTGCTACATCTGTTGGCAGCTCTGACACAAATCTGAAGGACTGTATGGCCTATTCGCTGGGTGATTGATTTATTAATTTAGACTCGACCATTAACACAAATAATCAACGGCCCATGATATCTTTTCTATTCCACTTTTTACTTTAAATCATTTAAATATTTTCTAAACGGTTTGCTTGGATTTTCCATCCATATTTTACACTACTTAACATCGAAATATCTTATGTGGCAAAGGTTAAAGGTGTTTAGTTTTCTCTCTTTTTTTTTTGTATAACTCACAGAGTAACAGGGTCATGGTACATCTGCTCATCTGCATCCTGGCAGCACAATGGTGTGGACCCCCTAAAACTGACCGTCCAGACAACAGTCTCCTGTCTAAAATGAAAAGATATAGGTGACAAAGTGTCTGTAAAATATTATTGCACATTATCGTCTCGGTTTACTACGGAACAATATTCTCGTACGATTAGGCTTCATTGTTGTTTTAATATACAGCTACAACAAATAAATACACCACCTCGTTCACTGCTTGGGTGGTCGAGGACCGGGTCATTCTGCTTGCATTCATGATTTTTATATTTTTGGAAAAATGAATTTTCACTTATGCTGAACTATTTGTTTGAGGGGGGGGGGGGGGTTATTATCTAACTTTCACAACAGTGGTCATTTTTTTTGGTTGTGATGTATAATCGGATGTC
>JAVQIZ010146912.1:0-43421 GCA_036023535.2 Galaxias brevipinnis | reverse complement strand
CACCTTATGTTATAAAACCTTTGGCTCTATTGCCCAAAACAAAGTTAAACCAAGTTAAATAAATTAACCCCCCCCCCCCCCCCCCCCCGCACGCAAAAAAAAACAAACAATTGTGGCGCAGGGATGGACTGTATGAGCCATCTTACAGTGTTAGATCATGCTTGGTGCCACACTGTAGAGAGTAACATCTCCAGTGATTCGAAGCAGGGTTACGTCATCAAGCCCACCAGCTCTGTGCTCATATTCAAGCAGGTGGTTGCCATCCACTGCGACTTTAAACCCATCCTCCTCAACCAGAATCTTGAGCTGCATGTAGGCAGACGGACAGAAACAATGTTCAATACACATATTTACGAAAACAAAATAACTATCTCAAGAGTGCAAACAGTGAAACTTGCATTATTAATAAAAACAGTAATTTTGTACAAAACAATGAAACTGAATCAATAAGCAGAACTATGATAGCACTTTTATGAAAGTACTACATAGGTGTATCTGTACATGCAAAAGAGCATCTTGCATTACCTCAAAACGATTTCCTTGTACAAATGGGAATCCTCCGTCCCGCTCTTCCGGACCCCAACGTCCATTCAGACAGGAGTTTCGGACAATTTGTTGTTCATGGAACCGAGGATTTAGGTGGAAGACCACATCTTGACCTTTGATAAAGTCAACTTGGAACCTGGAATGTGAAGCAATTAAGATTAGTGCTGACTTCTCAAGTCAACACACATCAGTGGTCAGTAATTAGTGATGCCTGATTGCTCTTTATTTACACTTTAAAACACTAGTTAAAACCGTAGTAATGAAGTTTAGAACAAAGCCATTTCTTAAAAGTACTGAAGTTCATATTGTGGGGGGTTATACAATAATAATATTAAGAAAAGATGTTATGAATCAGGGCCTTCGAATTGTAGTCTTTCACCAACTTTAATGTCGATCCTGACATCCAAATGTATCACAAATGACTGCTTAATTTATTTATAGATTAAGCAAAAATACATCTGTCTACGCTTTACGTTTTCATTTTGTAGTCTGGTCTGACCTCGGTCTTACGTAAAATCTCTCTCAGGAGTCTCAGTCTGACACTGTATTTTTACACAAGAACAAATGTACCTGTGAGCTATGTGCTTATAGCCAATGAACTCGAAACTGTTTGTGTCAACCTCCCCATGCTCAATTGTTGTCACACCGTCTTCAATACAACAGCTCTATAACAAACTCAATTCTATTTTATTTTTGTATACGATTTTTTTTTTTGTCAAAACAGTCAGAATAATATAAAGGTTGGTGCACAAATCAGATGTTTACTTATGTCTTCTTACTAATCCCTAAATTATCACTGTTGATTAACCTTCTGATACCGGTAGCAAATCAATGATTCAGCAGAGATTCTGTTTCAGAGTGACCACTCTAGATAAAGTACCTGTTTCCTCCTGGGAAGGGCTCCCCGACAATAGTGATCACAAGCCTAGGCATAACTCCAGAATGCAGAGGGAGATCATAGGGCGTCATCTGAAAAATGTAATTATAAAGTATTTTTAAGAAACTGTTCTTTATATGTAATAGATTATATACACAGTAAAAACGAACAACAAATCACAAGGGGTTTGTTGTAGCATCTAAGGCAGCAGATAAACCTTACACACAAAATCATTCATAATATTATGGAAAACCAACACTTGACAAACGTACAAAATATCTTTTCATCACAGATTCCAGTCCCAACCAAACTATGACTCATCCATTTATTACATACTAACGCCCAACTGCAAATTGGACTATGATCAAAATTACAGTTCTATAACAGCCCACGTTCTAAAACAAACTAAAGAATTATATTATACATATATAGTATTACACAAATTATCTTAATGTGCTATACTTTGTTAGGAAAAAAAACAATAGAACCGTATTAGATTTTATTAGACAGAAGACATATAGAAATGCATATTTTACAAAGTGCACAGTTCATTGTTGTGAAACATAATCATATATATATAAAGATTAAATTGATATGTAAATATAGAAAAGGTCATCTCTGCAATGAATCAACCGCAAAAATGTTGGGATCATCCAAAGGCAAATTTGCTTGCTAACATTTCTGGCAGCATTTATTAGACTTTATTGTATTTGTATGTTGTAGCCTTATCAAACCACATGTGGATTCTGAGGGAAGTGGATTCTGATGTCCTCATCCAACTGAAAAGTGGATTTCATTGGTTTCAAAAATATGGCTGATTATATCTGGGCTGAAAAACAAGAATAAAGTTTTGATAATTTTGAAAGGTTTGGGGTTTTTAAGCACAAATGTTTGTGTGCACCCTGGAGACCAGTTCACCCTACTGTAACCCAATTGCAAACCAACACCCTGCACAAGGCAGACAACCCTTTGAAAGCCATACCAAGAGAAATGTGCCCCAGATCCCAGTTCACCCCAGACCTGCACCATGTCGGCCAAGAATGTAGGAAGCAAGAAAGCGAAGTATTAGTATTAATATTCTTTTCATCCTATAAATTCAAACTTACCAGCATTCCTCCCGGAGCAGCTGGACCCCCATATGGCCCCGGTGCGGATGGCCCACCATATGACCCCATGGGCCCGGCACCGAAGGGACCAGGTTGGGGAGGGAAACCTCCTCCCCCAGGAGGGCCCCATGATCCAGCAGGGATAGGAGGGTAAGCTGCACCACCACCAGGGAATGCAGGGAAGGAACCTGGACCAGCAGCAGGGGGGAAGGAACCTGGTCCACCCGGTCCATACCCTCCAGGTTGACCCCCAGGGAAAGGAACATTCTGATACGGCCCTAACGGTGCACCTGGACCAGGGGGGAATGGCCCTGGGACTCCAGATGGGTACTGCACAGGGGCTCCCTCAGCAGGGTAACCAGGGAACTGTCCTGGAGCTCCTGGACCAGAGGGGAACTGTCCTGGAGCCCCTGGTCCAGATGGAAACTGCCCAGGTATCCCCGGACCAGGTGGGAACCCACCAGGTACGGAGGGAGCTCCAGGGTAATGCCCTGCTGCACCGGGCCCAGATGAATAGGGACTTCCGTGGAACTGACCAGGGGCCCCTGGGCCTGATGGTGGTGGTCCCCCATGAAATTCACCATGTTGGGTGGGAGCTCCTGGGGCTGTGCCAGGCCACCCTGGATTGTTGGGCGGAGGGTGATTGTTGCCGGGGCCAGCTGGGTTGGTGTTTTTGGTTTTGCTAGCTTGGCCTGGCACATCATCCAATATGGCATCTGCCAGCTACATTTTGGATAAAGGGGATAATAACCTAAACTGTAGGAATCTAAATGATGGATTAATAAAAACATTTTTTTAAGAATTCATGAATATTTTGCCACTTTAATTCTAAACTTACCGAGAAGTCTGCCATGATCTGAAAGACAGAACAGAAAAAAAGACACTTACTATTATACAACTTACACTTTTATTAGTTGCACTATGCAGAAAACAAGGGTTTGTATCCTTATTTGTATGGATACATTCATTACATGCGTGTCAATCATACAGCCAAATATTACACACATTTCAAGAAATTAATAATATTCAAGCTTGTAGGCTAGCTGTAATTATAGCTAGGCTACTCCTTGAGAAAAAAATCAAGACATATTCACAGATTTAGAAAGACAATTTCCTTTTTGCAACCAAGTGAAGTTAGTAGAGCCTAGAAGCTGGTGATGAGCTATGCTAAATATATAATAGATTAGTTTAGATTTGATTGCGGATAATAGTTAGCTTGCTAGCTACACATGGTAGTTACAAGCTAGCTAACTTAGCATGTAACTTAGCTAATTGTTAGCTGTAATTGATGGTCTCATAGCTACATTTGTTCCATAAGAACGTTGTCGTAAGTAAAGTTAACTGATCATAGCAAGCTATCAACTCAAGAAGTAATAATAGACAGATCGCAACTGCTAGTTGCTAACTTTCACTCAACACTAAAGTTGAGCTGTCTGCATATACACAGTACGTAACTTAGCAAGTCACAATCAGAGATTCATAATTGAAGCTAGCTAGCTAATTCCCTAAATTACCGTACAAACCTCACAATGACATCAACTATGAGACTTAGTAGATTATAAGAGATTGTATTCTAGGTCCAGTGTTGTGTTAGCATGAAGTTACCACCGTGGAAAGCGAAGTTTAAATAAATGATCAATCTTAAACAATCTTGCCCCGACACTCCTCCTGTTTCAGTGGAAAACGCGACATTCGCGAGAGGGGTGGGGTGCTAAAGTGGGATTGGTCAAATCAGTCACAAGACTATGTCAAGAAATTACCGAACGTAGGCATTCGTAAAAGAAGAACAGGTCTAGACGGTTTTGACTGAGCACCAAGTAAAATGGTAAGAAAGTTGTTGAGGTATTTTTTTCCGTTCAGACATAAGCCTCATGTAAGTTTACATTGTTTTTTAGCAGAAAGCTTGCATGCTAAAATTGCAGACATTAGCTGAGTGGGCTAATTTGGCTAGTAATGTCTGTACCAGTACTAGGTTTCCATTCCGATCAAGCCATTCCATTGTGATGTGCTGCAGCATGTCTTCTCTCTTAGTCTTATTGGCTATTCGGCTAACAACTTTAGCCAGCTAGCTAATGGTATTACTATCTTGCTAACTTTATCTGGTATGGTTGTTTGGTATAATTATTTCTCCCATGACTCAAACTAGCTACGACTGTCGAGCTAGCAAACCGATTAACTTGTCTTTAGCCCCACATAGCACATTGTCAGTCTCTTTTTGCATACGATGTTGTCTCTTTCAACTTCAGGAAGCTAGACTCAACATGTCAAATTTCGTACTATAAAGTTATCGTACATCTCAAGCGGTTCATCAACTGTAAGTGATGATAAGTGGAAACATGAAAGTCACTGCACACCAATCAATGCATTGCAATGTTATCTGTCGTTTAGGCCTAATAGTATTGCGATTCAATGCAATATTATTGGGTGTCTGGGTTGTACATGAAAAGCAAGTATTTCAATTTGAGAATCTCAAGAAATGGCCTGTCAAGGTTTAGGAAATTGCCATTGCAATGTGCATGGTGTTAATGTTGCTCCATGTCCTTGTGGCTAAAGTGTACTGTATACGTTACAGAGTGAATCACTAGTCGTGTGTGACGTGGATGAAGATTTAGTGAAAAAACTGAAGGAATTCCGTTTTCGGAAGGAGACCAGTAATGCGGCCATCATCAGTAAGTTACTTTTTGTCACATTATTATATGTTATACACACTTTAAAATGCTTTAGAGTAGCCCAATAAGTTACATAACCAATTTCTTCATGCAAGCTTTAACAAACCCCAGAAAGCTGATATAGGGGTATGGTAGTAGCAGGATGAACTACCTTTAGTCCAACAAAATTCAACATGTAATATTTGCATGTTTAGTCATTCAGAGAAAAACATGGCCTTTCAAGTAAATATTGATTTTGTATATATTGTCATCCAAATCATTACATAATTGATCTGAAAATGCCAATACACTGGCAATACACTTACAGGGCTAACATTTTACACTGGTGGCACTGCTGCCGCTAAGTTTTTCGGTTAGTGGCAGTAGCACAAAATCTGGTGGCAGCTTTTTTATTTTAGGTATTTTAAATGAAATCAACTGACACATTTTTTAAACGGTAATAAGGTGCAACAATTAATTTTGACTAACATAACATAGTAATCAACTAAAATAAAAGTGCTCTTGTTTAATATGCATACAGTTCAATAACTTAAATTAACATAAGATAAATAAAGCTACTTCAAATAACAAAAAAGTCAAGTGGCAGCACTGCCACTAATGAATTTGTTTTTGTAATTAGTAAATACCAGCCATATTAGTATGATGCCTGTGAAAATAATAGGTCAACATTCAGCAGTCAAACATTGTTTTTATCCTTGTTGATACCTTATTACCTTACTTCAATGGGACAATTTACATTTGCTTTGCTGAAGTTGTAGTGATTTAAGAATGCTAATGAGGATTTTCTCATAAATTTTACTCTCAGTGAAGATTGACAAAGACAAACAGCTGGTTATTCTTGATGAAGAACACGAGGTACGTTTTTTTCACTGGTTTTGATTTTTTTAATAGTTTTTTTATGACATACCTGCACATTATTAATTTTTTAAAACTGTTTTAGAAATTGTGTGGCATTATATTGCTATTTCTTATACATGTTGACCACTTTTCTGTCTTCTCTTAGGGTATTTCCCCTGATGATCTAAAGGATGAGCTGCCAGAGAGACAGCCAAGATATCCTTTAATTGATTAGCGTGAATATATACGTCAGACTAACTTTGTTCAGCACTAGTTTAGGTAACTTAACATATCTGTTAACTTCAGTGTTGTTAAATTTAGTTTTGCTGTCCACTTATTAATTTGATTGTGCTACATAAGTGTATGTTTTAGCAAACATTACACATTTATTTTTATTTTACCCTTTCCTTAGCCCAATGCACATTTGTGGTCTACAGCTATAAGTATCAACATGATGATGGGCGGGTTTCTTATCCCCTCTGCTTCATATTTTCCAGTCCAGTGGGTAAGAATTCTATCATCGTCTATTAGTAAACCTATTAAAATAAAGATACAAACTTTATCTGCACCTCTAGTCGAACGGGAAGCCAAGAAAATATAGCATACGGAATTGGATCCACCCTTATTGCAGTGCAGAGCTGATCTTTACAATTACACATGAAGTGAAAATTATAATGATAAAGTGTCTTTTCTGTTACCAGATTTGTTATGGCTTATCACACAATAAAGGCCAACATTTATGTTGTTTTACTTTGTAGGATGCAAGCCTGAGCAACAAATGATGTATGCTGGAAGCAAAAACAAGTTGGTACAAACCGTTCAACTGACAAAGGTAGGTGCAGGTTATTTTTTAACTTTTGAAGTTATGTTCATTGTTCTACTTCAGCTAATTGTATTTCAGATAATGGCTATTTGGTTTTAGCAGCTTGTTGTGTATATGGGCATGTATTTTCGGAGGTGTGATTGGTTTGATTTAATGAAAAATAAAAAAATTATAAAACATTTTCAGGTCTTTGAGATAAGAAATACAGAAGATCTAACGGAGGAATGGCTGAGAGAGAAACTTGGGTTTTTCGGTTAAGAGCAGTGACCAATGGAGCAAGAAGTAAGATCATGTTGACACACTAGGAGAAAACACCACGATTCATATTTCCCTCCTCTTTGGACCTCTCATACAATCTCATGTGCCAGTTCTGTGTTTCATATTAATTAACACCCATTCAGTGGATAGAGAATAATTTCTCTCCCTTCTTAAAATTGTGCATTCACCAGCAACTGAAAGTAACTTTTTTTTTTTTCATATATATTTTCTATTGTATTGTACAATTATTTAGGTATGGCTTTGTATTTCATTTTTCTCAATGTTTTCCACTATAGGATCAAACCTAAGGAAAGAAAGATGTCCATTCCATTACAAGGACTAAATTGTTTCTAGGAATTATAATTTTTTATCTAGTTTAAGGGTAGGTAAATGTATGCATAACACTTTGAACACAATCTAATAGAACAATCAATGGATTGTTATCACTATAAAGAAATTACTATGATGGCACTAGGTTTTACTAAAAAGGTTTCATATATTGTATTCACATATGAATTTTGATTATGAGAATACTCAAAACATTTTGGCTGGTGTTCTTTTCGAATGAACAGTGTCTTGGCACTTTGGGGAGAAAATGTTCTCATTGTCTGACTTTACATAAAGATGTCCTTGAAAAGAAATGGGCCAGTGGGTCGCCCCTTAGACTATGAAGAGGCCAGTTGCAGAGGAATTGTCTTAGGTCTGGTTGCCATTTTCTTTTGCATCAGTTTACATATATTTCTTCGGTGTTCAAAATGGAATTTTGGATGAAACAATGCAGTTAAGCATAATTGCACATTCCAAATCAACTATCTGAATGAAAAAGACATTTAACTGCACAGTTTCTGTTTTTGCTTTGGAAAGCCCTGGTTTCTACAATTTTGGAATTGTAATGAGAATATCTGACAAATGTGTTTATGCACAGTGTTATGTGTAACAGCAATGAGAATCCCACAAGGTCGTCTTTCCTCTCACTTCCTCCAAGTGAAATCACCCTTGAGGTACTGCCACATAGGGTAGAAATCTAGGGCTGTCACATATTTTGTGCCTGAGGACAGTTTAAAGTTAGGATACTATACATTTAACCTTAATACATTGCCTTGTCTTAAACATTTATGTTTTGTCTGTATTGAAAATCGTGAGGCCAAAAAAAACAAAAACGAAATGTAAAGCAAATTACAACATAAATTATAATTATGCTCTGGTAGGGAGAAATCGGGAGAAAAATAGTACTCATTTAGTTGTTCAATTATTTGGGATTTGTAAAACAGGTTCTTGTAAAGTTGTCTTTCCCTTTTCCAAGTTATTTTAATGCTACATTACTTCAGTGTATATCCTGCATTAATATCAATCTGGGCATTTGTGTATTCATATTATTTGAATTGAATACATGTCCTAAAACCTGGACAATGTCAAAGACCAATAACCGCTCTTAGTTTTATTTTTGGGGAATGTGAATTTAAAGTGTTTATCGCTATCTATTTCATCATTTGCCAATAAATTAAATGATGTGTTAAATTTTCACCACTTGAATTGTGCAATGGACTAATTTCAAAGATAATGCAATGCTAATTTTAATGTGTATTTTTTTTTTTACATCCAGTGATACTGCTCTAAAATGTGATGATCTACTGTATATAATAAAAAAAAGTGCATGTGCTGTCCGTGAAGGACATTTTGGCAAAACTGCATCTCATAGGACTAATCGACATAATTCACTTTTCAAACCGTGAATGTACCATCAAATACATGCAACAATGAACGTGCTTGTAGGCCGTGAACACATCCATGTGCTGTGAATCTTAACATGCATTTAGCCTTTTGTTCCGTATAGTGTATTTGTCCTCCAGGTAGGTCTATGTCTGGCCTTTTGTCTTTTGAATACTGAAAACGTGTATTTTTTCAACAGTTTTACTGTTTTCACTGGTCACGTGTATCATAAACAACTACTTTGTGGCATCAGTGAAACTTGTGAAATATTTGTATTTTTCCATTCTTTATACAACAATGTATTTAAGCCATTATCCCAATAAAATAACGGAAATGTTTACTTATTTTGTGTGATTTAGATTTATATCGGCAATCTGTTTTTTTGCACGCGACAAGCAAATTAGTTGACATGTTGCATCCTACAACATGTAGCCTAGAAGACATAGGCTACCTGTACCTGTCTTCAAAATACACAGGACACGTTGTTGTACCATACGTTGTTATAACATACTCCAAGATGAGCACTCCAAAAACCAATATTTTCAGGATTGAACGCTTGAAGTTTCGCTTTATGCACAAGATTTCAGCGATGAAAAAATAAATCAGATTGAAGTGGCAGTCACTATGTAAGGTCGTCTTTCTGGCAGTAGTTGTTCACTGATTTACCACGAGAGGTGCCATTTTGGCTAATTTCTGGTCAAACAGAATCGTCTCTGCCCTGAGAACAGCAAAGTAGGATACCGCTGCGGCTACATATAGCCATCAAGCTAGGGAAAAATGGCGTTCACATTCGCGGCCTTTTGTTATATGCTTGCGCTGTTGCTTACGGCAGCCTTGATTTTCTTCGCTATTTGGCATGTAAGTATAGATACCAAAAATGTATCATCCTACATTGTGATCTTGACGTTCAATTTAGTTCCTAATGTCAATTGGACAATTTGGAAATCTGTTTAAAACTCACTAGCATTTGTAGCTAACCTTGTAGGCTAATTTTACTTCTGCGTGTGGGCTTCATCACACTATCCCCCCAACGGCTTAGTCATTTCGAAATAACCCATTAACTATAGTCAATAATTGGCATAGTAGTAGTGCCATTGCAAAGGGAATATTCTAGCTGTCACAGTGCTCGCGCAGAAAACGCTCTCAGTCCGCCGGGACTTAACATTCTAGGACTAGTATGAGAATGAATGGCTCACACGGTTGATTGTGCTTCAGCGAGCGATAGCAGAGCCAGCAAGCTAATTGTGCTAGCTTGCTAATCAAATTATGTTAGCAATTAATTGTAACGCTAACGCATTAATTTGACTAATACAGCAATAGTAACTTTGTCTGATATTATTGGTCTGTGGTCATTGTTATTTAGTTGACATAGTCAGCTTCATGTTAGCTGCTGGGATAACAACAGTTTCTAACCAGCAAAGTTAGCTTGCTCTGCCACTACTTATTTTCACTGCACACCCTATCCGAGAGGGATGTTATTTTTTTCCCAGTCTCAGAAGACAGGTATTTCTACGTGTGACATTTTATACATTTCCCATAACAAGATTGCCAGGCTTATTCAATATGCTCGGCATTGCTGCCCAACTATAAACCGTAATATTATAAATAATTTAAAGCAACTAAAGGCAACTTTTTTATAATAACAGATCATCAAAAAAAATTTGTTTTGATAATTTCCTGAAAGGTAATTATTGTGTGAAAGGGCCAAAGCAAGAAGGAAACGTCCTCAGTCAGACAGTGCCAGTCTAAGTTATATCATGGTTTTGTTCCCCAGATAATAGCATTTGATGAGCTGAAGACCGATTACAAGAATCCAATAGACCAATGTAACACTTTAAATCCGGTAAGTTGCAAATCCAATGGTCTGACTCCACCTCCTTTTGTGCATGCAGGTATAGTTTCAACTGTCTTTCAATTGATTTCTCAGCACTGTTATGCTAAATTACCTCTGTTATTAATCAAGAAGGATCTTGTCACTGTCAAATTCTTCTAATACATTTTGTTGTTGTTTTTTAATCTGTTTTTTTTTACATTTGTAACTGCAAAAAGACAGTTGAAAAGGTCAAAAAGATTAAAAGAGTCAAAATTGCCTTGAAGGTTTGTACCAATCTTCGATTAAAATGCCCGCTCAGTCCAGTTCAGTTCAGTCTGTCATTTTGCACGAGGGGAGTCTTTGCAAATGTCTTTTCAGTTAACTAGTCTCTGAATAAATTAGTTTAATGTCACAATTATATATTAGCTAGTTTCTCTATCATTTCCATTTAGATCGGTCTGCATTACTGCATTAGTTTGTGAAGACACTCACTATTTTTAAACTGTTCTTACTTGGATATTATTTAGCATTATTTGATTTAGTCATTATGTTGTAGCTGGTATTCGAATAAAATTAAATAATGAAATAAAACTATTATATATTGCTTTTTCTATACCCTTATTTTTCTTTCAATGAAAAACAAAAGGCTTGCCCTATAATGGACCCACGTTGGTGGGCTTAAGTTGCCTGCTTTGAGTAAAAATGCTGTCTGCCTAGTTTAAATAGTTGTTAGTCTGTTCATTAAAATATTGGAAGGTTGTTGTAAGGCTTTGTACACTGTTACAATTTATTTCCAAGTAAATGCTTATGTGTTAGTGTTAACTGAAAAGACTTGCAAAGGCTCAGAACATGCATGATTTTTATACAACCTACCCTTTGTTTGCATATATAGTGTTGTATTAAAGTTACTGGTAAGTCCCCAAGAAACTAACAGTGAGTCAGTCAGGTATTTTGTATATCATGCAGAATTTATTTTAGGATTTTAATGAAATTGCAATTTTCTTTCGCGTTTAATTGATAGATAAGATTTATTTTTCTTTTCTCAGAGCTTTTTATATACAGTGTTTTAAGAGTAGAAGTGTCTGAACTCTAATTTTTATTTTTAAATATATAGTACAATTAGTAGAAAATGTAGACTTTTGGCTTTAAGCTTATCACCTGGGGTTTAGAGCAGATGGCAATGGAATCCTTACTCTCTAGCTCAGCAGTTTATGAGATCACTGATTGGATAGTGATCCTGGTAGGAGGAGTATACATAAACGTGGATTACTACGTATTCTCACTTGTACCCTAGATGGCATGGCAGTGTTCCTCTCAAACGTTCCAATTTTAAGGTACTGGACAACTATATGACATTTAGCTCACTTAAACAATCTTTTGTCTGATTCAATAATCATATTTGGCAACACAGTGCAGGATTTCAACCCTTTTACCACCTGCATTCATACCTCCCCATCTGCAGGCTTTTGGTCGTGAACCCCCTTCCTTCCTCCCCCACCTTCTTCTATCGAATGCATGGCTTCCTTGTGGTGACTCCATCTGGCCCACTTTGACTCCCTTCACACACACACACACACGTGTGTGCATACACGCACGCACAACTACTTTTGGCTCTGGCCCTATAGGTCAGGTTGCTCCCATTAGATTGCTCGTCATCACTGAAGTCCAGCATGGTCCCCCTGTTCTAGTGCGCTGCCCCCTGTTCCTCTCTGTGAAAACGTGGGCTATTTTATAGGTCTACCACATTGCAACAAACAATGTTGTTGAGATGCCTTTCACACTGGGCTGAGGTGCCGATGAACTGTTCCTTGTCTCTGGTCAAACCTATGATGCATGTTTCACATGATGTTAGTTGGCATTGCATGATGGGGCACTGTAAAAGTGGTGCCCTGTTATAGTGAACCATGATTTATTTGCTGTAAGAATAAAATGTACAGTAAGTAGACCTAACACCTTAAAGGTTGAGTCAGCAGTATGACATGGCAGGCCAACTGGTCTAAAAATAAAAAAAAATTAAGCAAGACGAGTTGTCATTTAATGTTGACAGTTCCTTATCTGATATGTATTCTCCTTTGCTCTCTCTCGTCTTTTGAAAGTCGACTCATTAGCGCCCCATATAGATTCTACCTTTGAATGTGTAATATGTATCCTTGTAAAGAATCCTGAGTATCTGACGTCTTTTGGCAGTTGGTTGAATACCTACATTCTGCTCTACTGCTCTGTGCTTCATATTTAGTTAAGACTGTGCTGTGCTCACTAATGATATTCAATTATATTAAAACGGCTATTTGTATGGCAGTATCTTAAAAAGATTTGTATGCTGAAAGGGAGATGAACAAGCACATGCATTATTACCCTAACATAAATTATTTGTTGTACAAGATTTCTACTTTTAACTAGTTTATAGCTATTAATGGCTCCATACGCCAATGTTATAAGTTAGTTCAAGGTGTCTAACATGTTTTTCTGCTCCATTTCAGCTTGTTCTGCCCGAGTACCTCATCCATGTCTTCTTCTGTGTGATGTTCCTTTGCGCTGCGGAGTGGCTCACCCTTGGCCTCAACATGCCTCTGCTGGCCTATCATGTCTGGAGGTAAGGTTCATAGGACTAAATGACTTCTCTAGTCATGACCAGTCAACTATTTAAAATCGCCAAGCCATTTGACATTTTACCTGGTAAGCAAAATTGAGCAGTTAAAACAGTGTCCTCTTTAAATGACTGAATCTCATTAAATATTATTTTGTGATGATTGCTGGTGGTATGTAAAACCTGTCACTGCTTGTAATTTATTGTGAATAAAAGATGCGGTCAAAACATGCTTTTCCGAATTTTACATTTTCACAAAGTATGCCCAAAAATTTTGTTACAAAATAAGTTCTTGAATTCTTGTTGCCCTATCCCTCTTACCATTTTTTTTTCTCTCAAATTAACTCTGCTTTAATCAAGGTATACGAGTAGGCCTGTGATGAGTGGACCAGGGCTTTACGACCCAACAACAATAATGAACGCTGACATCCTTGCCTACTGTCAAAAAGAAGGCTGGTGCAAACTGGCATTCTACCTTCTGTCATTCTTCTACTATCTCTATGGGTGTGTATTCTAAACGCGTTTTGTATCTTCTTTTGCCTTAGTTACATACATTTGACTTGAGAGTTATCCCAAAAGGAATTTTAAGACCTTTTTGCCCTCATTATTAATCTTTTATTTTGTATTTATTATGTTTTTCAAACTAGGATGATCTATGTTTTGGTGAGTTCCTAAATTGGGAAGAGAAGAGGAAGAACCTGCATGTAGAAGACCAAACACTTTGATTTTAGTGGCTGGAGCTGGACCTGCTGAAGATCACCCACCGTTCAGCAAAACAAATTGCGGTTTCATGAGGATGAACTCTCAACCCCCACAGCGCGGAGTGTCATTTTGGAAACATTAACACCTTTTTTTAAAGAATATCCATAGTTTAATAGTTTATATTGAATGGGTGCAAAGATGAATAAAGCCAAGACTTTATTTTCTCCCCATTTATTTTCATTATGGTGTGGTGGTTTGATGCTTGAAATCAAAATAAAGTTTTGCATAATTTTTCCCCAAACTTTTAATTGTTTACGATTTTAGAATAGATAAGCATCATCAGTCGGATTCTAAGCTTTGTGTTTTTACTGCTTTTTGTGTAGAACATGCCTCGCAATTTTATACATGCCATGTGGTTTATCAACATGACTAGGAGATAATATATCAAGTAGAGAAACGTATAAAACAGATCTGTTTTCCCCCCCAAACTGACATGTGTTTTCCATCTTGTTGACTTAACTTCAAAGGTTGACTGAACTTTATAGTGTTACTATGAAGCTGGAACACTGACAGAAAGTGTTCATTAATCTTTTAGAATCCTAGGACCACAACCAAATTTCTGTTGAAGTTCATTTAAAGTTGTTGAACTGTTATATTGAAATAGAAACTACTCTTGTTCTTTAATCTTTTAAGTATATTGTTTTTGTACATTCAGTTTTCCACAATGTCTTACACTCCCATATTTTCCACAATTTTCTGTGTCTAATGTTGAGTAGCATATTTCTTTTTCTCAAAGGTATTCAGGCTTCTTACTAGTGTTTTTCCCAGGTGTGACTATTAAGACTAAAGTGTGCTCACCTCTTTATTTATTGCCCATTTTCATAAATGTGAATTTATCAGGGAATTGATGGAACGCGTTACTAACCATTTTTATTTTCAGTTAGTGTATTGTTACCCTACAAGTCCCACTTGGTTCAATGGATACTTCACTTATGAATCCAAATAAATTTATTCCACTGTACTATTATGTAGACTGTCAGTTATTGAACAGGCAAAGTATTTAACGGTATAGAAGCCACCCGTTTGCAAACTACATTATTAGATGATTAAGAATTATTTTCTCGTACAGACAGTACAAACTTCCACTTCAAACTGAATTCCTTCAACTACATTAAAATTGCTCAAAAACGATGGTTATAATAACGATTTTTATAAGATTAACGTTTATTTAAAGTGCAACAGCAATTATTGTAGACATAATTATACTAGAAAAGCTAATGACAGCTTAAAAACCCAATAACAAATGCCTTATTTAAACAGCTTCATGTCAACGAGACAATGATCTTTCTGTTGAGGCCAATTTGCCATCTTGGTAGGCCGAATATTTTTCCCGAAACTCGTGCAGGAAGTTGTATTGCTGTGAAGAATGAACAACTTATAAACATGTATGTTTGCAACTCGCATTAAAATGGGAAATACTGGAGCATTTCAGTGTAAAATCCATTATCAAAACTTGTATGATGGCCCAGTTAAATACTCTATTCTGATTACAAGCCCACTGACGTTCACATCTCCCATTACACAAAAGATGATATACTGTAACATGCCTAGATAGACATGTACAGTGTGAACAGTTAATACATTTTACCTTCACCGTTTGTATGGCTCCACTTCCTCTGTGCTCTCTTAAAATCTCAATGGCTTTGTTTGGTGTCATGGTTACAGACAGCTGCAGCAGCAGACATGCAGCAACTTCACAGGGAGAAACAGGGATTGTAGTAATTTGCAAAAAGGTTGGATATAAGAAAATGCTTCTAATACAAACAGGAATATTGTTCTTACTTAAGCCAGAGCGTCCCAAGCCTCCATAACAGCTATAGAAAAACGGAGAGAAGCAAACAAAACAAATCACTGTAATGCATCACCGGCCACTTTCTGGTCTACAGGGTCTGTTAAGACAGACTAAATGATGTTCATGTGATTTTGTGGCATCATGGTAACCTTTTCCCCAACCATTGCTCTATTCTCAATATTATGTCAAGGATATTAAATAAAATATATGACCTTTCCAGTCTCTGTTTACTTTCTTGAATAATAATATTCCAGAGAAGCACAAATCCAACTGTGTGGTGGCCTGTTCATTCAAGTAGGTATGATATAGTAGCATCGTAGTGAGTTCTAAACTGTTCAAAGAACTTACTGGATCACAGTCCTCCGGTTGTTCTGGAGATTAAACTGGAGCTCCTCAAGGATCTTGTAGCACTGGTCCAGCTCTGGAGTCCCCCCATCAGGGAAGGGCATATGATGTACTCTGAAGCCTTGCAGCCCATAGGTCTCCAAGAGAGAGGGAACCCTGTACTTTTGAAGTTCCCCTCTGGTACAAAACACAAACACATCCACTGCACCCTGCTCCTTCAGTTCCCCTGTCATAAAGTATGAATCACAAATGTGAGTCAATTATGAGGGTTGAATATACAAGCCTTCGTTGGATATATGAGATATGGATTTATTATTAGCATAAATTATTGTGCTTCAATACAACCAAGAAAAATTAAAGACTTCGGCAGAAGTGTGGTTCAAGACAGTAATTGTTCTATGACAAAAATTCTTCCTACCAACATCTTTGTGCAGATTTCTTCTGACATCTTTGAATTTACATCCTAAAGTCAAATAAAACAAATTCAATTCAATTATACTAGTCTTATTTCATGAACAACTATGTTTGATACTATACTAATTATTATTATTAGTATAGTATTAGTATATTATGATTATTCCTATCTTAATTTTTATTTACCTGGCAATGGACATATACCAAGGAATTGGGAGCACTCCACTACTGACAGAGGTATCCTTAAAGACAAATACCACAGTAACACCCATTAAAGGGGTTTCTCAATTAATTACACGATTTCACCTGAACCAGAGAGTTCACAACTAGTTAACAATCGGACACTATGTGAAGCAATTAGTGTTTTTCCCTACCAGGAAATTTGGAATGGTGTCAGCTCCTTGTCAGCATCCTCTTCATCTGACGATGAATCAAACTCAGTGGTTCTCATTACATTTGTTAATCTGAAATAACAGTCACGCGCCCGTAAGAGACATGGCTATCGTCAGGTTGAAATGTACAGTATCTCAACATGCCATGCCCCATGGACACTCAACAAGTTACACATGAAATGGTCTGATTGTGTGTGCAATAACGATCCCACAATTACACACCAACGGCTTGAAATGCACATTTCAGTTTCTACAAGAACATTTCCAGAATTGCAGGTAATACCTCAACCGTTTCCTCCATGCAAGTAAGTGCATTTTAGGAGGTAATTGTAAATTAGCTACCAAACAAGCTATCGTTAGCTGGAAATACGCTAACGCGGTAGCAGGATAGTTGTTGTATTATGATATGAAACAACGAACGAATTAAAAAGCAGGAGCATTGGTTGGTTTACAGTTGTAATGTCAGATATATTATTTTTTTGCAAAATATATAAAAAGAATAGAACATAAAAACATCGAAATCCTTACCAAAAACCCCATGCACTTCTAATCGATCGCAAAACCAACTGCTTTGACAGCTGACTGTGTCAGCTTGGATTTAAAAATTCTTTGCGCACCAAAACCAATGAAATTTAAGCACTTCACAGAGACACGCCCCTCACTGAAAACGAGTGCGATCGAATGAGGTTGTTGCATTTACAGTGACTGGGCAGAATACATAACATTTTATACATACGTTTTATTATCCTCTAATTATTCTATTCTGAATGGGTATTTCATACACACAACATACAATCAAATTTAGTATGAATGCGATTCAGAGACCGTAATAGTAAACACAGTATTAGTATAGTATACCCTCCAAAGTGTTAGAAATAATCATATAATTCTGTTATTCTAAAACATTAATTTTTTTAGAGATTACAGCATAAGCAATGTCCACGCTAATATTAGTACTATTATTAGTACATTTAACTATATATGTAATGAAAAGTTATGATGTTTCAATGGAAACCCTATTTCTGCAGTCATGTAGTAAAAAATGCTCACCTTGCACTGACGTGCTCTAGAGAGCTGTATCAAGTATCTGCTGTCCTCGCCCTAATGCACCACACCGTCTCTTGCAAAGGGTATACCGCTTTATAGAGCTCAAATGAATGAACCATATTTTACACACAAAAAAGTAATCTTTGAACACATTTTTTGTAGGATTATTTTTGATGACTCCACAACCAACGCTTGATGCAACATAACTCATTCAGGTAAGTTATCTTTACTTTTGATAAATATTTCCTATTATGAAAGATGCGTGTATTATTCTAGGTTGTGTTAACAAATACTGTAATAAGAGCATTTTATACACACATTTTGGCATAATGGATGGCATGTTATGTTTATAATTTAAATTAAAATCTTTATTGATATTATGATTAAGTGATTTGAAGTTTATGCTATAGATAATGTGTATATAAAACATATTTAGTCCCTCTATAAATATAAAATGGGGTTTGCACCATTTTCTTGTTGGTTTTGATCCATAGATAATTTAACATTTCTCCTCTCACTAGACCTGTAAGGAGGAAATTTTGGCTACTCCTTCCATTATCCCTGCAGAGTAGTTGAGCTCTTTGACTGGTTTGATACTTCCTATACCACAGGGATTGCTGACAGGGCAACCCCTGTTAAGTAACTATAAACAAACAGACAGACTATGAAGATAGAATTTTATTTTTGGCAAATATCAAAATAGCAAATATATTCAGGTTTATTCTTATTTGGATATGGTTGTTAAGGAATATGGTGTTGATTAACTTATGAAGGACACAGAACCCAGTATTCCTTATGCTAAGACAATTTAAAAACGTACAGTGTGTCACGTAACATGTGGCAGTGAAGAGGTTAATGGTTTATCTTGACTACAGTACCGATGAAAAGCAGGTTATATTCTGTCCTTTGCGAATACTGTGTCCCTGATGTTCAATGTGGTCCAATTTTGGAACAGGCTTTTCTCTCTGCTGCTTTATAGTGAAGCTAAGAACATTTCAACTTTCTGTGTGTGGGTGACAGGATAGTAAGCTTAATACAAAGCGTAACATCAAAAGTACACAGTGTCTATGTTCTGTTGTTTTTATGTACAGTATACCCTTCTCCTATGCAAAGTGCTGTGTAAAATTTAATTTGTACGTATGATAGAATTGCCAGGTATTTTTGCGCTATTCTCTTCTAGTTTGTTTGTGCTCATCACCACAGCTTGTTTGCAAATAACCTTATTTGTGTTATTCTTACAAAGGTCATGAAGCCTCAAGAGGGAGACCTTTTCAATGAAATCTCCAAGGTACACCTCTTGCCTCATTACCAATCCCTAACCTTAAAGAGTTTATATTTGTAATATTGAGAACAACAATGCAGTCAAAGTCTTTTCATGGATATACAAGAAAAACATAAAAAAAATGTTTAAAGTCTCCAACTTTTTTCAAATGAATAGGCCTGAAAGTTCATTACAATTATGTTTTTCTTATGTCATGCAGCTTCAGTGTATGGTCTCGGAGCTAAAAACTGGGTTTTCCAGTGCCTTGCTGGAGTTGAGTCAAATCCAGCATGGCGACACTTATCTCAGGGAGGAGCTTGAAGAAAACAGAAGGAGCTGTCGGAAAAAAGCCCTTCGCCTGGAGGCACTGGTTGAGTCTTTAAGGGTAAGCAGTAAAAGGCAACTGTAAAAGGATGAAAGCGTTTGTGGCATTTTACAATGTTTTGTTGAATTTGTAAGCTTTATACATTTGTAAATTAGCCTAAGATATGAAATTATAATGTTAAATACTATAAAGCTATTAAAAAAGAATTAATTATTTGTATCAACAAATTTTTTGGGTAAATTAGTAATTAGTTAGTACATTTGTTTTACTAACAAACAGGATGAACTGGGTGGTATACGTTGTCAGATTGTACAACTCCGTGGAGACAATAAACAAAGGAGTCCACAGGATGTGAAGGATGCCATATCAAAACCGAGAGAGAGGTAAGAAAAAGGAAGTTATGTACTTAATAATAATAATATATGGATTCTATTGAATAATAAGTTATAATGTCTGCGTCACCTAATAATTTTTTTAGTGATGCTGAAGAACCAACTATTGGGAGGAATCATTGTGAGTGTATATCTATCTCTTACCCAAGAGGCAGGATCCTTCTCCAGAGTTACCTTCAGGGCATCAAAGCAGGGATATGTGAAGGGATAGGTAAGCTCACATTATCAGCTCCTTATTTCAAATATATATATTATAAATGTCAATGTCTGACGTAGCTCCTGCTATCTGACATCTGTGGCATCTCTTCTATAGATGAAAGACATCGGGTGACTATGCAGCTTCTGCAATCAGAATGGGAGTATGTTTCAACCCTAAACCAGCTTGTTGACAAGTACAAGGCAGCACCTGCACTTCAAAGAAACTTAGAATCATAGTAAGTACCATGCAATAGAGTATATGCAATGACATTATGTGTAAAATAACAACAAATGCAAAACCTGGTATTACATATTAATTACTCTTAACTTCTTTCGGAACAAGCACATTACTATTGTAGTGTTACTAAAGTGCATGTTTTTCTTGCTAGTGTCTTTTTTCTCTGTTTTGTGATACAGTCAGACATACATGAAATTTGTGGAGCAGCTGTTACAGCGGCACCTTCTCTTCAGGAACACACTGCAGGAACGACTATCTGCAGAACACTGGAAATGCCTTGTGGGAGATGTGGTTGTTCAACTTATCGGCCATAATGATGTAATCTTTCAATCTTTTCTTATCTGCAGGGTCTAATGTTTTCTTGATTTAAAGAGCAGCTTACTATTACTACTATATAATAATATATGATCTGGTTTGCTTCCTTCAGTCATCTTTTACAGATATGTACCTTGGCTATACAACCTCACTGGCAACCTTTCTACCATTTGAGTTTAGTAGGATTAAACTGTCCGATAAACCACACAATATACAGGTAATTTAAATAATTAAATTACATTTAATATTTTAATATTATATGTATAAACATATTATTATGTGCAATAAAGACTTATCTGCTGTAATAGTGCAAATTTACATCACAGAGTGGTCAACTGGAGAGAGAAGAGCTGAAACTGTTCTCCCTTCTGCTAGCACCTGTCTCACGGATCAACAGTTATCTTTGCCATATTCAGGTGGGGCTTGTCACTTCCTTTCTTACCAAATTGGATTATTGGTAAAGCATCTTAAATAATAAAAACATATTTTTTTTATAATTATTACGAGTGCTTTAAGTTGGACATGCCATTACCTGTCAAGGCTGCATTTTCTAAATCTGAATGTGGTAAAAAAGTGGCAATTGTTTCTCAGACATACCTATCACTATCAAAGTGCCACGTTTGTAAATATTGCGTAAATAATATAAAGATGTTCTCTGTACGATGCCCCTTAGTATTACATAAACCTAAAAGCATACTATTGTTTTAGAATCTACTACAGTGGACCCCCAAGGACCATCCTGACTGCAGCCTCCTCCAGGGGAGTGAGAAGGTTCTGCTGCACATTCTGTCCCGTTGTCATGGGATTCTAGAAGAGGATGTCCGATGGGAAGATGGAGGGCCTGCAGCAAGGTTAGATTGCAGGGGTATTATCTAAGCTACAATGCACTGCAAAATACTAGTGCAGGTTGTTATCAAATTTAGTTAGTTTAATCTATGTGGAATGTGCTTATTTTTTTTAAGAACTGGACCTAGTGCAAGATTTATCACTTGACAAAATCATAATTATGCAAGACATTTCAATTTTAGATCTCGAACACCAGTTGGATCTTATATTTAGCCTTTTATTCTATATTACAGTGTCAGCTGCTCTGCCACCTCTACTGCGTGCATCTCTTTTGCCAAATCCTGTGCAAGGTGCCAGCTCTGTCATGCCAGCAGCACACATGGACCCGGTGAGGAGTCCAGTGCCTCTACTCAGAGGTAAGTATGGCCCTCTGTTGGCTTAGCCGGATAAGGCAGGTAACCAATACCATTAGAGAACTGTTTTATTCTAAAATGTAAACTTTTGTGGAGAACAGTGGTCGTTTGATTTGATTTACAAAATACACTGGCAAACACAGGGACTCAAAGACCATAGTGATTATCCTAGCATGTTGATATTTGTCTTTGCATCAAAATAAATGTACGCAGGGAAGAGCATCAGCCGGTTAACCTCACAAATGGTGCTACCAGCTGTCAAGGGATGGATTATGAATACTGGTCCCGCAGCCCGGTGAGGAGAAAGAGTTGCATCAAGGCCCCTCAGTCCCGACCCATCTACACTGCTGGACGCACATACCACGGTTGCTCCCTCCTCACCCCAGACACCCAGACGTGGGGAGACATGACCAGTGACTCCGGACAGGGCACAATCAGCCAAGCCGCGGGTAAGGGGACAGATGACCCCACGACTCCTCGCGATACGAGCCGTGGCCTGGATGACTGCGAGACGGACCCTGAGGACACTTCCATGTTCGACTACTCCTCAGTCACCACCTGCAGCCCAGATGGAACCCCTAGGAGGCCGGCGGAAGGCAGTGGGGAAGAGGAAGAGGAGGAGGAGGAAGACAGCCAGGTGCCTGTTCTTTTAAAACCCACCTACGGTAAGCAGCAGATGAGAGACACGCCCAGAGAACGGATGGTGTGTCTGAGGTGGCAGATTCCAAGGATAAGCCCTCGTCCTCTCCCTCAGAATCCCGCGGCACCGTGTGTGGAGGGGCCGACCCCAACCCTAGTGAGTTCTTATGGGAAGAGGCTTGTCAGCATCAGACAAGGGTCACCTCCACTGCTTCCTAGTAGCGCCTTCCGACCCATCTGGGATGAGCCTCCGAAACAGGTATTTGTTCATTCAGTCCTGCAGCTGATTTTAAGTATGTACATTCAAATGCTAGTTATTTGTGAGACTCTTCAGAACGTTCAGTTTGAGAATTGTTTGAGTAACATTTTTACTAAAATAAGTTACTGCGAGTTTTAAAGTTTTGAGGCATTTGCTGATGAATTCGCTTACCTTTGAATACTCTTGTTTGTAATAGTTTTTTTGCTTTGTATATGGCTTGATAAATCAGGGAGATGCTGCACCAGTTAAGGAAAAACGAGGCTTCATACCCATTCAAACCCCAGGACCAGAAAGACAAACCTATCAAAACTACATCCAGAACAGGTAAGAAATCAAGAAAGAATATTTGCCATTAGAAAGTGAAAATAAAACATCACAAAGTAAATGAACAATGAGCGCAAAACGGATGGAAGTCAGCCACCCATTAATTTTGTGACGTCTGTGTTAAAAAGTGTTTTTTTTTTCTGTCCTTTTAGATCAGGGATGACTCAACAGAGAGGCTTCCAGCCAGGTGGCACAGGGGGAATTGGGGGTGGGCCAGGTCTTTGGGACGAAAGTGAGGACAGTGAGGGACCATGCAGCACAGTGTGAGAGTGTTCCCCCCTACATAATTTTCAGGATCTGGCAAAGGTTTTACGTTTGATCTTGGTGTCCTAAGAGAAAGTGGATTTTAAACCCAGGACCAAACCAGCATTTCTATACATTGCCGCTTTTCAAAATTTTGGCGTTTTTGTTTGTTTGTAGTGAAGTTACACTAGGGTACACTTAAATGCAGAAAGTCATAAAAAATATCAACATCGTTCCAAGTGGATGAAATACGACAAGATACAAGTGTACTTCAGTACAAAATAAGACTGGGTGATTTATTAATCTCATCAAGACCATTAATACAAAGCACAGTTAAAAGGCCACATACCGTCAAATAAACCTACTGCTGGATCAAACTGTTACAGAGCCACAGAGGGATTTCTAATTGGTGTTATTCCCTAGGATTGGAGTTAAATGAAAACTTTGCAAAAAAAACATCAATACTGACTGACTGGAAACTAGTTTTGAAGAGTAAAACAGATGGGAAATGAGCAATAACTATATGTGACATCACTATGGTTGTCAGACCTCAACTAGGCCATCTGTGGAACGTCAGAAGGATCTTCCATTGTATCACTTTTCATGTCAAAACGCATTGTTGGAAAACCCATCAGAAGATCCGACTGTTGATCTTTTGCATTTTGTGAAGAAAGCCAGGAAGAGTGACCCATGGAATATAGGAAACGTGTCACGTTAAACTTTTAGTGATCTTTTGAGGGGTAATCCATCACTCCAGGGAGACCATAGGTCTCTGTTTTTGACCTTTTGGGGGAAGGAGTGAGGTGGTGTACTATGATGTGTTTGCTGCCCTGATCCATGAAGAAAAGTGAGTTTAAACAGTAGAATATAGGCCATTATGCATTGCATTTATAAACATGACCTATATCACTGCGGCTCTTCAACAGTACAGCCTAAAGTGCTCAAAGTGTGCTCTCCGAAATGTCCAATTCTTCACTACGTTCATCAAATAACATAATGCTGAACCCTTAATACAATTCAATTTATTTTTTAATACGACTATTAGCCTTCGAAAGTCTTTCAAAATGAGATCAATCTAAAGGTCCTTAGTAGAATGTACAAAGTAAAGCACAAGTCTAAGTAAGTGCTTGGCATCTGTAACACATATACATATACACATATATATATATATATATATATATATATATATATATATATATGTATGTGTGTGTGTTCATTCCTTTATAAACAGCTAGATGGGGGAGGGGGGCGGGGCATGGCTTTCCTCGGTTTGCGAGCCCAGTGTTTACACCAGGGATTGTCTGTAAGTACGTTAGTTACAGTGACCAGTTTTATCGGACTGTAGCAGCATTGGATTGCTAGGCAACAACAGGATCAAACAAGATAAGGATGAGGGTACAATGGAACAGAAAATAAAACAAATTACTTAGTTAGTGTATACATGTAATATACACACAGTATCCACAAACCTGTACAATTTTGTAGTGTATAGCTTTGTTCCAAACATTACATAGGCAACTTTATTTTTGAGCATTTTAGACACCATTTGCTTATTCTGTAAAATAGAAAACAAAATAAAAAGGCACATCTGAGCATGATGCATGGATTATTTAAGTCTTTCTTCCAAACAAAAAAAAAAAAAGAAGTAATTTTGAGAGAGATAAGAGAGGAGGCGCAAGAAGAGAACTTGGGTTGAAAGGTTCAATTGTTTTCACTAGTCTGCAGACACAAGGAGCGGCCACTAGGGGGACCTGTCCCTTTTGTCCCTGGCTTTGGAGGGGCGCGTGCTTCCAGTGCTGAACTTCCACACTAGTATGGGAGGTTGGTACCGTGGATGATGGAGTAAGTCTACAGTGTTGGACAGCAGAGCACATCTTTAAGGAGTTGGTTTTAAGACATCATCATGGCTTTTGAAAAGAGAGAGAAAGAGAGAAAATAGGACAACCACACTCATTCCCTAAGACAGGTTGAGAGTATAGGACCGTTATTTTCATTTTTTTTTTTACATTTTTCTTTTTTTTACAGTGCCCCCTGAAATGGAGCAGTTTGATAACGTGGCAGAATTCTCCATCGCACAACGGAAGGAGGTTTTATCCATCCAACTGTTCTGACTTTGCCCTAAAGCTTGATGTGCAAATAAGGGCTTTTTGTACACTCTCTGCTCAGCCAGCATCCCTTTTCCTGGAGCTGAGTCTGGGGCTGAGGAGAGGTCAGAGGTCAGTGCTGTGGGTTATAAAGGCAACATTTTGAAGTGGAGCTGTGTGTGGCTACAGACTGTACTCAAGACAGCGCCCTGTCAGGACAGCCCACTCCAATACAGTCACAGTGTACAGTAGAGAAAAGGAGGGGACAGGAGGGAGGGGGGGACTTCAGTGTTGCACAGGCCAATTTAAAAATGTCTTTGCTTAGGTCATTTTTTTCTCTAATATTTTAATCACACCATAGAAAGCGAATCCCTTATCCCCCTTGCACAAAATAAGACTTTGGCCACAAAACGTTCGATTCATAGAGAAAGAACACAACACAGCAAGTGAGAATTGAAGCTGAGGCCTGCTTTGGAGCAACAACAACCCCCCAAAAAAAAAAAAAGAAAAAAAAAAAATACTACTATGAAAGAGCTTTTGTTAAGTTGATCTTTGAAAAAATGTTGAGGTTGTCAAGCGGGTCCAGAGTGGTGGGGCCACAGCAGGATGAATGTTGATGTCAATGCCCATAGAATCACAGTCAGAACGTCGGTGAGGCTTTTAGTTCTAGTCTGCCGTTCCCCTAACGCTGGAGATCCCAGTAACCTCCACAGTGGATCAAAGCACAGTGTCATGTTTGCAGGTGGGACTTAAGAGCATGCTGTCCTTTTCACTATAGCTAGGTACAGTGTGTGCTCTCTACAAGAGAAACGTAACACAGTGATTCATTTATTTACACGCACAAACACATGCACGCTCACTCGCAATATGCTGTCCTTTCACCTCGCGCACACACTCACACACACACACGCAGACACACACACGCAGACACACACAGGGAACGAGTGTCTTGGCTCTCCTTATTTGTTAGCTGGCACACCGGTGTGGTTTTCTCATTGGCACAGAGGGTTTGAAATGAAGGCGGAGCTACTGATCCCCTGAGAGACGTGGCGTGATTGGTCAATGTTGGCGATGGGTGGGAGGAGTCGGAGAGTGGTAGGAAGCAGTCTGCTTTCTGACCAGTAGCTTTGATCATGATACATTTGCTGTCTTTGCTCTGTGAGCTCATAGTTTTCAGGACATGTTTTTTGTAGTTTATATTTCGGGCTCACCTCGCCCATCACAATATGGGGGAAAACACAAACAAGATAGGCAAGACTCATTGGCTGCTGTCCGTGTTCTCCACCAATGAGAGGCCTTGTAATGAGGGCTGCAAAAGCTCCCTTTTGTATGTCTTTGGTGGGAGTTTGGGAAGCTGCGGGCTGGAGTTGTGGCGTGGCGGAACAGGCGGTGCCAGGAGGGGCATGGGCAGAGGGCACAGGCTGTTCTGGCTGGCGCTAAGCGGACAGCTCCGTCGAGGGACGCGGGGCGACGGTGTGCCGGGGGGCGTGTTGGGAGAGATGGGGGAGGTGCAGAAGTCCCAGTGGAAGCGGCCCACGGGAGAGGGCTGCAGATTCAAAGGGTAGTTGATGAAGATCTCGGGGGGTCTCTGGGGTACGGGTGGAGGGGTGTCTGGCTGGGGGTCCCGAGGGGGTGGAGGAGGAGGGCTGGGCAGGGGCCCGTCGCTGGGACCGTTGTAGACCGGTGCTCGGGGCTGGATCCTGGGCAGAGGTGGGGGTAGCCTGGGAGGGATGGCTGGAGGACTATCTGATCTGAGGCTCAACTAACATACAGAATGAAAGGCACGTTAGTATAAAACAAGCCCAACCAAAAAGAGATGCAAAGATTATCTCACAGTTAGAGATCATTATTAGATGTAGGAATACACAAAACACAAAAGGTATTTGACCTTCCTGTGTCTATGAGAGAGCTGCTTACCCTGGCTTCAGAGAAAGTGTCTTTTCTTCGAGGTGGCAGCGGAGGGGGCTTGAGCACTTCTTCGCCAAGCTGGTGGAGACTCCCACAAGACACAGAGTGGAATTCTACAAGGAGAAGAAGAAAAAAAAAAACCTCTGTAAATAAGACTCTAAAACGGACACTACTACTGTATCCGAAATAACATTCAATAGTTCAGACTTCCTTTGTCAATGACCAAACAAATCAAGTGGGCAATAAACTAAACTCACTTGAAGGTGGTAGAATAACTGGAGCAAATATGGAGTTGCTGACACCTGAAGAAAAACAGGTGCAGAGAAAAAAGAAGCAGAACTTGACATAAGACAAAACTAATCCCTGAATGGTTTAAACGTCATTCAGTTGTGTGTGAGTGTGTGAGCGAGTGTGTGTGTGTGCACGAGTGAGTGGGCACGCCTCCCACCCACCGTAGGAGCTGAAGGAGTCTTGGTCCATGAAGACGGAGCTGAGGTCGGAGCAGGCAGACTGTGGCGGGGTAGGGGTGTTGGGGGAGGTGGGCACCGAGGCGGACGCCTGTGTTTCGGATTCCGTCTCGGCGATGCTGCGGAAAGTGATCTTGTGGGGGGGCTCCCTCTCAAGGGGGACTGGGTGACCCTTCAGGGTGCCGGAGGTAGAAGTCCGCACCGGCCGGATCCCGGGAGACTTCAGGGTGTACACGGTCTTTCTGGGCTGAAGCGGGAATGGAGGAGAGATTACACAAAATGTTCAAACTGTATCAAACTTGACAACATGTTTAACACAGAGAGCAGCAGCAGTCCTGTGCTCTAGCATCCGTTTGACAGCCGACTTACAAATCGAGGAGGCTGTTTGCAGTTGCGAGGCTCGATGTCCTGAGACTTGTTGAACAGGTAGTCGGAGAACTCCTTCTCGCTCATATTTCCCATGGGGTTTAGGTTCTCAAAGAATCTCTATGTGAGCAACAAGGACAGGGACGAGATATTTAGCTTTATTACAAAGACAACGCTAAACACTCCTTTCTTAATCCACTAGCACAACATCTGCACTTGATAATATTCCCGTTCATTGAGTGTTGTAAAACGGCATGGCAACCACTGCCTTCCTCTCCCCCCGCAAGTTCTTTCGCTGCGTCTCCCGTCTCACCTTGATGTCGTGTTCGACCTTGAGACAGTAGGGCTGGTTCTGGTACTGCTGGATCTCTCCCGTGATCTCTGCCACTTTCCTGCGCTTGCTGAAGTTGATCAGCTCTTTGCCGTGGCGTTTAAGGAAATCCGGGTTGCCCTCCTCCGTCTTCAAGATGTTCGTTAGGTAAATACCTGAGGATGGAGAGGAGTTAGAAAACAAAATCACGGTACGTGTATTTAGTTTATTTGTATGTATCTGGTGAAACTTCCATCAGTGCATATACAAGTCTCACCAAAGAAAGGCACACAAGGAGGATTAATGGACTTGAGTTTGGCCAGGTATTTCTTGAAATGGTCCTGACTGAGCTCTAAAGCTTCCTCCAGGATCCTTTTTTTCCTTTCTGCAATCGCCTGCAAACGGAAAAATAAAAGAAAACAGCTAAATTACAATATCAATATCGATGCAAGTTGGCTTCGGTAAATAGAAAATGAGTGCTTAGATTAAAAGACAGATGGTAAAAGCCAGTTTGGCCCCCCCCTCCCAGGCCCACGTCATTGTGTGCTCACCTCCAGTGTGTGATCCAGCCTGTAGACAGGGACAGAGTTGATGGCACTGACCACCTCCAGGACTCCGTTGAAGTTGTTGAGCTCCTGGAACACCTGCAGGATTTCGATGACCCGCGTGTACACAGCCACCCTCTCATCCACGTTCTCCGCCTCTACTATACACCTGACACACACACACACACACACACACACACACACACACACACACACACTTTAGTTAGTTAAACTCAACAGTTAACAGAGTAATGAATTGACTTTTTAATGATAAAGGCTTTGATCAGATGTGTGTTGCAGCTTTGATGGTGAGATAGGGGATTCCCTCACTTTTCAAACCACAGCGTGAGGTTGGTGGTGTGTCGGATCATACGCAGCAGGTTGGGAGAGTTCTTCTCTTTGTCTTCTTTGGTCCACACACTGCCCACCAGCTCTGACGGCCTGACGGCTCTGAGAAAACATCCCAAAGTCAGACACAAAACTCGACAACGCTCCTTAACGTAGTGTCTCCGTTCACAGCACTGCATTGATTTTCTTGCCCGATAAAACCCAGACTCAAACAAGTAATGTGACTTAACATTATTTGATAATGTGTTGGCACAATATTTATTAAAGGACATACTATATCCGTGCAATGTTGAAGTGTTTGGAATTAATTTGACCAATGTGTAAATGTTATTTAACCATAGTTTGTGGTTCTATGCAAACGCACCTGTAGAGCTCGGACTCAAGGAGGGTGAGTTGGCGAGCAATCTCTATGGGGTGAAGGGTCATGAGGTCAAAGCCCTCCGTTTGGCCTGCCCTGCTGATGTGCCACTCGATCGGAGGGGGCTGGCTTTCGAAGGTGATGTTGTGACTGACGCCGTTGGACTGAGTCTGCAGCTTCCTTTTGATGATCTTGTTGATGGACTCCACCCACTTTCTCATTGACTTGCCTGCCAAAGGGTTAAAAGGTATAGAAGTTATGGAATACAATTACAGACAAGATAACGCTCTGGAAAGCTAATTTCCATATAAGCTAATTTCTCATCAATAAGATATTTTTGTGGTAGAACAAAAATAAATAATGAAGAACATGAATGGTTTAAATGACGGACCTCTCAGTTGTATTTTGCTGGTGATGTACTCCTCCAATCTACATCTCAGCTCCGGGTCATTCTCAAAGTCGTAGAAATGGTGTTCAACCCACTGACGAAATACATTGAGAACCCTATAGAAAGAATCAAATACACAGGGGAGGGGCTGAAAGACTCGTCCAGAGGACCAATCAGAGAAAGAGGGTTTTCACAATGATCGGACAGTGTTTGTACCTTAGCTGAACTGGTTGGACATACTCCCTGCGGAACCTTTGAAGCTCTGCAGCCATTGGCTGTTCCCCGTTCCAAAGAGCCTGTTTGTCAGCCTCTGTGGGCTCTGGTTCAGGGATATCAATCCTAAGAAACATGTCAAATAAATATTAACACGGTGGTGGACAAAGAAACTTTGACAGCTCTGGTAAGAGACATCTATCACAACAAAAATAATTCACATATATGCATACATTCTTTTTATGTTTGTTAAAATAAGTTGAATCAAACTCAATTTGAAAGTTGTGCTGGTATATAATGACTGGTTGAGATCATACCGGTCTATAAGCAGACTGAGGAGCTCCTGTGGCTTGCAGAAAGATCGGTATGTGGTCAGAAAAGTGCGCACAAAGTTGGGATCTAAAAGGAACATAAAATACTTCAGAACAGCTTATAACAACAACACTCATAGCTTCCTTCATCTGATAATTCTTATATGATAAAAAAATACCAGACTTTATGGGATGAACAGAAGGTGCATTATCTATCCTGTCACAACTTACCAGCATACATATGGTAAGTGAGCCTCTCTATGAGTTTGACCACGGTGCCTGCTTTGATGATGGGGATCCCCGTCTTGCTCTGCACTCGGTCCTCGAACACGATGTTCTCCTCCGAGTCCTGCACGGCGAAGCGGTAGACCTCGGGCGAGGGCAGTCTGAGGGGCTGGGACTGCTCCTCGTGCTGCAGCACCGTGTCCAGCATGCGGTCCAGAGTGGAGCGGTACTGGAGCGTCACCAGCGCCGCCATCCACGCCGCCTTCTCCTCCGCCGAGCGGGCGCAGAACACCACGCAGTTCTCATCCTTCCCCACCAGCTCGAAGGCGTGCCGGAGCTCCGCCGAGTCCTCGCGGTCCACGATGCGGATCTTGCGCAGGAAGAACTTCTCCTTGAGGCGGAACTCCGCCCCGCTGCCCGAGCCGGGGAGCCGGGAGCTCTGGTTGGCCTTGCAGCTGATCATCAGGCCGTCGAACAGGAAGTTGTGGCGCTCGTGCTTGGCGCCGGCGCGCAACAGCGCCCCCTCCAGGATGAACTCGCTGCAGCACTGGCCGATGTCCTTCCCTTCCCAGCCGTCGATGCTCTTCTGGATCTCGTTCATTCGCTTGATGGCCAGCTGCTTGCTGCGCACCTGTCTGCTGTACAGTCGGTACATGGGCTCCCTTCAGTGGCCAGTGAGAGAGGTGCAGTGACAGAAAAAAACAGAAAGCAGAAAAAACGGTGAGAAAACAAATCCCGGAGCTCCATGGGGGGGGCCCACCAGTGGTGAGTGGCTGACCAGCCACAGTTTTGTTTTCTGAAGCTTACCCAGGCTTGCGTCGGGGCAAGTGCTTTGTGTAAATGCGCTCCACGCTGCACTGAAGGTTTAGGAGGGCTGTGATTGCCTGTTTCAGGCCCTCTCGATCATCCTGGTCCTCACTGCGCTCCTGCAGTTGCTGTTTAAATATAACAGTTAAACAGTTAATCAGTGTGTGCTGTTTTGGTATGGCCAACACTTGACTAGACATGAAACCAAAATAACTAACAAGCAGTAAGGTTCATTATTTAATGTTTTCATAGAGTACCACCAATACCACCCTTGGGTTGAAATGTTTCATGCTGTGCAAAAATAAATTTGTCCTTTACCATGTGTTGGTTTTGCATTTTAAAATATATTCTAAATGTTGTATGTATTATTGGTTATCCTATCCCTATCCTTTCTAAACATATAGACTAGGAGATACAGTTCCCTGAAGGAAATGGCCTTATTACAATGTAGTCAGTACGTATGCAGTAATGTACACTCACACAGGGGTAAAGCCAGAGTGTTATTTTAACATTATTTGGACATACTTAAAATATCAACAGTAAACAGTACCTCAGATCTGAGGGTGACAAAAAGTGTCACTGTTTTGCATGTTAACCAGAGCCAACATTAACTGCAACTGAAGTTGTGTATATATAGTTCAGACTTGCCAACGGGCTAGTTGATAATGGACCAACCCGCTACATGCAAACCTCACCTGTAGTAGCTCAAAGTAGTGCAAACAGTGATAGACGGGAACCATCATGAGCTGGGGAAGTACATACTGGACGGCTTCTTTGAAGCCCTCTGCAACCGACTGTGCGTGCAATAAAACAGAAGAGGAAAAGAAGAACTTTAGGTATACAGGACAGCCAATAAAAAATAAAACATGTTTATTATAAACCCAGAGGCATGTCTACATGAAATATAGAACTTGAATGAGTATTAAACTGTACCGAAAACAAATCGTCAAATGCCGTTAGGCTTTTCCAATGTAAAATAGCTTTTGAAGTGAGCAGTGAACTATGCAAGGGATGGGAGAAAGAGAGAAAGAGAGAGAGAGAGAGAGAGAGAGAGAGGTGGGTTACAGGCAGGGACCAGGGTAACAGGAGAGGGGGCTCTGTCATAGTATCCCATCAAATCCCCATGTCCCTCGATGACACAGAATCAATACTACACTACTCTGGCTCCATGGAAGCTGCTGGCGAAAGAGGGCTGTGGTGAAGAAAGGGACTGGAGGAAAATAAATAGGCCTTTGGTAAATCTAAGTCTCTAACAAGATTTCAAACATGCTTTTAAAAACAGATGGGGCAAACAAAGGGATTTTTTTTAATTATTATTTTTTATCTATTGATTAAAAAGACAACGTCACGTTTTCCCCTGGTTTCTGTCTACTTTACAGTCTTTTTGACATCAGGGGCATCATATTAATAGAGCTACGCATAGCCAAGTCACTGAGAATCCACGCTCCAACAGCACATCCCGTCCTATCCAAGAGAGTCTTTACTTACGTATTGAACTGAACGAACCCAAGTTGTGCTACTTGGCCGTCTTAATGTCTTAGTTTATTTTTCGACATAAGATCTGCCTCCAGCCAAAGCCTGTCCCCCTTGCCATCAGCCCTCCTCCTCTCCAGGAGCAAAAAAAAAAAGAGGCCCTGCAGTATGGCTGCCTGTTCTATTTTTAAAAGGCGATGTAATTCACCCACAATGCCAGACACTGCAGAGTGCAGAGGCTGAGTGCCTAACAGACACATCCATCTGACAGGAGGGGTGGAGAGATGGAGTGATGGGGGGAAAAGAGAAAGTCAAGAGGGATGAGGGGAGAAAGTTGCAGAAGGGAGAGACAAAAGATACACACTTGCATTGGGTAGGGTTTATTTAGAGGGTTTGAAAGTGATAATGGTGGATTCTGAAATAAGATTACCCCAGTACGTCAATGGCACATAAACAGCTTTAATGTGTGTATGTGTGTATGTGTGTGTGTGTGTGTGTGTGTGTGTGTGTGTCTGTGTGTGTGTGTGTTAGAAACAGCCATTACAAAAGTTCCTGTAGGACAACGACATATGAACTCACATGCACCTCTGTGAGCTCTAACTGCCTGGCTGCTGCTAGTGCAACATGCTTTTGTAGCAGGAATAATGCATTTGCCTTCACTGCACGTCGAATATCTTGATTAATGGACGAGATAAATGCACACAGGAAATCTTGGAACACAAATCAAACTCAGCCCAGCGGAGTGAGAAACAAAGATATTTCTAACTACTGTGCAGCCGTTTCGTAAATAAACATCGGTCAATCAGGACAAATCAGGAACCCACTGTTTATGTGGCAGGGGTGGAGGGTGTGTGTGAGAAGACAAGGCAGTAGTGTATGTATGTACATACGTATGTATGGGATAAACAATATGGACAAAGTGATGTATTTTTAGCTTTTAGCCAATCAATCAAACTAAGTATGCCTTTAGCTTAACTACAGATTATTCAGTTAAAGAGCTAGTATTTTGTCTGCAAACCACCAATTACACAGTACTGTGCAAAAGTCAGAGCACCCTTTCGTTAATTTAATGTCCAGTCAAAATGGCCATTAAGTGCCAAGTATTTTATTTTCAGTATCAGAAAAAGATGCAGGAAACATATATCTTGCACCAAATTTCACAAAAGCCTCCAAAACAACATATATTATCAAATCCATCGGTAGTTATTTTGTCCCTCTTCACTTTTTCTGTGCACCCTCCTGCCACTGGACTCCTAACAACCGTGCAAGACCTGGTACTGGTAGACCACTAAAACTGTCACCATCAGTTTCCTCTTTTAAATCACTTCTTAAAACTCACTTTTATCTTAAAACCTTCTCTCTTAACTGCCACCTTTAAAAATGGGTTTTTAGCTAATTTTGTGTTATTTTACCTGATTTTACGATGTGATTTTAGTGTTTTTATATTCTATTTGCTACTGCTATTTCTATTGTAAAGCACCTTGTAACCCTGTTTTGAAAGGCACTATATAAATAAAATTATTTTTATTATTATCAGATAGCCAATATTTAAATGTTTTTTATCTTTGAGGGACAGAAAAAAAAAAATAGCTCCATTCTTGCGTTATATCTGAAAAAGTCCACAGGTGTTTCTGTCAAGCCTTCCACTGTCAGAAGACAACTCTGTGCTATTGGTCTGAAAGGATGTGTAGCTGTCAAAAAGCCACTACTGAGGGAAATAGACAAAAGAGATGACAATTTGAACTAGTCTAATTTTCTTGAGTTTAATTAGGGGTTGACACATCCCCTCAGACGAACACTGCATCCTGACTCAACGGCCTCAAGACTCGGAAAATCTCACCAAATATTTTTTACTTCAAAGGGAGCAAAACTGCGCCCCACCATGAAAAATGCAATGCTATTCTTGTTAGGAATGTCCAAATAAAACAATGCTGCAGTGAATGAACTCTGCACAGGAAACTGAATATGTCATGGCTTGCCCTTGACAGATATTGCTGTCGGAATTCTCCAAGCAACTTGGCTTCATTCAAACCAAAACCTAAAACTCTGTATATGCAAAGCGTCATGCCTGCTATGAACACAAACATGAACCATCTGTTGCTAAGACTGCAAAATTTTAAATTGCAGATACGACTGAAAATTTTTTATTACTAAATGTATTATTATTACCAAAATGAAACGACAATCACATTCGAATTGAAGATGGGAGAAATATACAAATGCAACTTTTTACCTAGAGCAAAAAAACAACAAAAAACTGTTCTGTGGTAATGTGCTCGCCCGGTCGTACCTGGAAGTAGAGGCCAACGGTTGGTCGTGCCATCAAGTTGTTGAAGTGCTCGTGAAACTGTCTGGTGAGGATGTCCTGAGACAAGGTCTCATAAGGGTCAAAGGCCTGCTCCTGTACACATTCACACAGAGAAGATTATCGATCAGACAACCCGAGAAGAGTGGTGTGCATAGGTGTTGTGCTGGACATTCAACATAGTGTTAGTGTCACTGAGGTGGTTTAAAGGTGTGGGAGTGAAGGTATAAATTAATAAGAGATTGGGATGAATCCATAGGAGTTGGAGGGTGATGTGGTGGAGTGTTCTTTACCTCAGCCAGGTCCTCAAAACAACTGCCAACCAGTGGATGAGGACTCCCGTCGGCCGTCATCTCAACAGCATCCTCGATGAGGCCAAGGAGTTTCACCGTAAGTTCATGGATGTCAAGTATGTTACTGAAGATCACCTCCACATCCTACACAAAGAGGGCACATGGGGGACAGACATGTTTACTCATGATTAGCCCTCTGTAGTGTCAAGAAACAGATACGGGAGACTGGTAACCCACCCCTTTGGCAACATTCAAATGTTGATTAAAATAGCTTTCCATTTGTCAATCTGATGATCAACAAAGATTAAAGATCACAGTTTTGGATGATTAAACCTTTTTATTTTTTCAAGTCTCCTGGAGTCTCCCCATCCTTTTGGGATTTTCCTGAATTAGTCGGTTTTCCTGTTTAGCTTGAATGACAACCGTTTCACTGGAAAACTATGGAGTAAAACTATCTGGACAAGTCGGGACAACTCCGGGAAACATGGAAATAAGGTAAACATCTAAAACAGTGACCTGTTCCTTTAACTAAACCGTGCGACACGAGAGTCGAGAGACTTCAATGCTGGAACACAGGGCAACAAAGAATGCTGGAAAAAATATTTATTGTAATTTGTTTGCAAACATGACATTATCAAACTTCAAACGATGAAAAATGACTCTTGGAAATAGAGTGGGCGCTGATTTATTATCGGGTAAAGTTTGAACAGACTGTGGTGCTCTCTCATTATTTCACCACTTTCTTGCTGTCTCCCTCAAGTCATTTCTGACACCGAATTTCTTCAGACATAATTGAGGTTATTTTGGCAATGGCTGCAGATGTTGTTACCGTTTCAACATAATGATAGGTTTGCTATTCCATATGGACCGAGATAGGTTTCAGCCATCACCCAAATGCTTACACTAACCCACCCAACCCAAAATATTCTAAACCACAGCAACCCATAAACCCTATCCACTTGTTACGTCTCAGCATGGAAAGCTGAGAACAAAATGAAGAGTGTTTGGACAACGTCTATAGGGTGAGGTTAATTTGAAATAGCGCTGATCAGAACAGCACATAGATCTCTGGTGTTTAACAGTATTTGGGGTCAAACATGTTTATTGCGAAAGGAATCAGGTAAGCAACTGTTAAATGCTTAATTAGGTTACAAACTACAAAGCAAACTTATACTTTGCCAAGACAAATAATTAACTGGCTGTTTCTTGGGTTTTACTTCTGATCTTTAAATGTAACACTGGATTTGGCTCTGAAATGTTTTTGTTTTTTTTACAAGTAATTAAACAGAGATTAGAGAGCTGTGTGCTTTGTGTGTAATGCCCACCGCCCTTTAGCTTGAAATCACCAATCCATTCTCACCTGGGGGGTGAAGATCTTATTGTTGGATACAAAGTGATGTCGGAACACTTTGATGATGAGGTCGAGCTCACGCAGGTACTGGCGCTCCTCTGCGATCTCCAAGCGGACCAGGTCATCGTAGGTGAGCTCTCCAGAGGAGGAGGGCTCCTCAGTGCACTGAGACACCAGGCCAATGTCCTCCTCCTGGTCAAACATGTCCATCAACACCTAGACAGACAGACAGACAGAAGTCAATTAATAACTGAAGAGAAGATCATAAAAATACAATTATTTTATAGAAACCAATCCAAGTCCAACTAAAATGAACCACTAAGCTTTTGCTTCCGAAGGGTTAACTAAAAAGTTCAACTAATTTCACAAAGTTATAATCTTACGCATAAAGAATATTTCGTATTTCTCCCACCTTGTCCGCGCACATAGACACTTTGATGTCTTGCTGGCTGATTTCATAGTGCCTGATGTTGCCAACATAGTTGCCTGCTAGTTTCAAAATATCTGCTGATATGTATTCCAGCACGGCCACAATGTAAAGAGACACATGGTAGTCCACTTTGTAACCAAGGACCTCCTGTTGGGGAGGGAATCGCATATTAGAAGTAATTACATGTATTTAAAAAGGTAACTATGAACTAGGCAGGGGGGGTGGGGGTAGGCTCCCTGTGTCAGCTGGGATAGGCTCCAGCCCCCCCGCAACCCTGCATAGGATAAGCGGTGTAGCTAATGGATGGTTGGATGGATGGAACTATGAACTATATATCAATAAATAACGGATTTGGTGTTCTTCAGTGAAATGAGGTTTGGATGAAAAAGGCTTGTTTCAGCATTGTGTCATGGCTACCACAGTGACAAGCGTAGGAGAGGATGGAGGTTCTGAGGTTCTGAGGTTCTGAGGACCGAGGCACAGTACCTTGAGCAGCGGGTGGATCTTATCCACTGGCAGCAGTAAAGGGTTCCTCCTCTTCCGCTTCTCGATTGCCGACTGGGCGTCAGCTATGGCCCACTTATCGATGGGATGGGGGAACGTTTTCTGGACACGCTCCTGGGTGAGGGGTGAGGGGTAAGGGGTAAGGGACAGGGTTCGCATGCACTTTAGTTAAAACTAGGACCAATCGTTGAAAGCTCTAACTCAACATTCAATACAACTTCTTATTTGACAAGATATCACAAAAATAGCATAACTTGACAAAGTTCTTTAGATGCCACTAATGCTTAGTTACAGTTTTTAATTGGAACAACCAGTATATATATTTTAAAAAAAGTTTTTTGAAATGCTTTTAGAACTTCTTGTCCACTGTTTGTTTACTCAATGCTGTATGTACGTTTGTGTTTAGATGTCTAAACAACAACAAAAACACAAAGTGAGGTTCTTTGTATTGAAGGCCGGCTCTCCACACCTCCACATCCTGTACAGAGCGAGGCTGGGCAACACACAGCATGTTGAGCAGCTGCAGGATCAGCTCCTCGATGTGCTGCAGGGCGTCCTCTTTCGCTGACAGGTTGGGGTGGACCTGCATTTGCACCTGCAAAACACAATCATGCACAAATATAAATCTCGAAAGGATCACTTATATCTGAGAAACAGCTCCAGTACAGAAGCTGCTTTGCATCATTACGACATTTTATCAGGTGACGTTTTGGCCTCCAATCAAAAGGGAGGGACACTTGGTACACACCATGGAATGATCTAGATGGCTCTGCAGGTTGGGCTACTGCCGAGACCGAGGCAACGTGAGTGACATGGAGGATTTTGTTCTGGTAGCTAATGAGGCTTGAACAATAAACAATTCCACTACGAACCACCCACACAACGACTAGCTGCATGACGCTGTCAAATCAAGACCGATATGCAAAACAAACCAAGGCGGCGATAACAAAAGAAATGACATCAGTCAACGAGAGTGGCACGATAAATGCCTCTATTCAGCCAAGCTATTTTTAACAGTGCCATTTCAGCCTTGCAAGAGGGCTTCCTGTACGCGGGGACTCGCAACTGAGGATGGAAGGAGACTGGCAGACAGACAGACCAACCGACTGACACAGACAGACACAAACACACAGACAGACAGACCGACCGACCGACAGACTGACACAGACAGACAGAAAGACAGACACAAACACACAGACAAACAGACAGACAGACAGAGCAACACAAACACAGACAAACACACAGATAGACTGACACAGACAGACAGACAGACAGACAGACACAAACAGACTGCGGTTGGAACAGCCAATGAGAGATGTGGCCTGTCAGGTATTCCAGATTAACATGAAGCCTCTGTATTTTTCCTGTCACTTAGGGCTGCGTCCCAAAAGTGGAATGTTGTCTGTTCAGATACTATTATAGGACCAGCAGCAGTCTACAGAAACAGTGTGGGAGAGTGAGAGTGGTGAGACTGAGACTAACACACACACACACACACACACACACACACACACACACACACACACACACACACACACACACACACACACAGAGACAACGGCAGGCTGTTCACATGCTAGTGCTGGAATTACCCTGGCATAGTGAAGCGGGCGCTATGACAAACCATTGCCCCCGGCGTGTGGAATGCGAGAAGAAAGTTGAAAGGTCAAGTCTTTACAGGCTTTACGCATTCTTCTGCTCTGAATCTTTACAGTGGCAAAGTGGTGGACAGGTGACACTAGTCTACCAATACATCAAAAAACTGGAAAGAAATGAATTGCCTTTAAACAATTATCTTTGTATTTAAAAAAAACTAAAAAGTCTAGGCTTATGCTTTTAATGAATGCCTGGGTTATTGAAGGGAGAGTCTGACGTCATGTGTTCTCCAATAGCAACGAGTCGATAAGTAATTTCTTTTAATAATCTACAAAAGGCTAGGCTATAAATGGACACCAAATAAGCAGCAGCCAACCTCGCAAACACTTGTCCAAATTCCACCAAACACAAGGAGCTGTGACTCATCTAAAACAGAAACTACGGGGGTTTCCCTCAGATTCCTGTCACTGAATAGTTTGGATGATTACACCCAGAAGCAAGGTCAAAGAAACAAGTGCATTCTACCTGTTCCAACAACTGAAAAGAAACTAAACAAAAACAGAAACCAAAATATAAATGTAATATCCCCGTTGACACATATATGAAACTCATGACCGATGACGTCACAAGATCAATCTGCTCTATGAGTCCCGGTTTTCTGAAAAGCCTCTCTTCACATTGCCTCGAATACAGACAGCTTCTCCACTTACATGGTTCATATAGTTAGTCTATAACAGGATAAGCACCTCTAAACCAAGGCTTGGAAGAGGAGCACAACTATGTAGACTCACTGGCAGCTCAATATATTTACAGTGCTGCCCAGCAACCTGACCCTAATGCATGGACACATACAGGCTAATATAGTTCCATGTTGCCCACTAGCCCACCACCCCCGCTCACAGAGAGCAAACCCCCTTAAGTATAAAATGATATCGTGAAGCAGAATAGAAAATCAACAACAATAATAATTAAAAAAATAGCACAACACAAAGTGCTTCCATATGAGATCATATGTGTCGTCTTTCATGCATGTGCCCTGCTCTCCTCGTAACATCATGCTTGAGGTGTACAGTTTCATGGTTCGTTTCCATTAAAGACAAACGGCTAGCGTACAGGAAGTCCCAGTGCTCTCTCTCACTTTCTCGGTCGACTCCATGACTCCCTCCCCTCCTCTCCCCTCCCCTCCCCCTTCTTCTCCCTCTACCAGGCTATGAGTGGTAGCCTCCTGGGAGAGGGGATCATAGCAGCAGACAGGGGGGAAAGCGAGAGAGAGGGGGGGGGGTATTGATGTGGTGTGTAGCCTCCATGCAGCAGGCCAGACCAGGCCAGGCAGCAGCAGCAGGCTTCTCCATGTACAAAGACTGAACTAAAGCCAGCCTCACAGTGAACACACAGGGAGAGGGAGAGTGTAACCAAAACACACACACACACACGCAGAGAGAGAACGCTTCAGCAATCAATTACCAATATCTTTTTACAGTTTGAATATAAGAAATGGACTCAGACAAGTGCATAAGAGTTCAGCCTTTATTGGCTGAAATTGATAATGGGACACTGGTGTCTAATATGGCTCAAAAGAGAAGAGCGAAATAGGACAGCAGTCGAAAAGATGATCGTCTAGATTCTAAGAGAACACAGTGAATTTTAGTGCTGCTGAGAGCACCGGTTCAGAAGGAAAATAAGCCATATTGGGGTGTTAAGTTAACATCACATTCCTAATTTAATCTGATTGTTTTCCAGGCCTTGAGTATGACATCAGGCTCAGATTGCAGGTAATGCAGGTAATGTGTTTGTGTGTGTGCGTGTGCGAGGGTTGTTATTATACCCGGGCATGTGTCACCATTTTGTGATTCAGAGGATGACATCATCCTGCCATTACAATCCCACTGTCTGGGGAGTCGTGGGTCAGAGATCACAGAGACACGTATCGTGCGCACACACACACACACACACACACACACACACACACACACACACACACACACACACACACACACACACACACACCACAGACGTAACGTCACAGCCATACTGTAACATCAGCAGTCAGAAAAATCACACCAACAGAGGCGCACATCAAAGATTGTCTGAGAAGGGCCACTAAACTCCTGCGTCCCCTCTCCCTGAGGCATTCCATTGACACACGGGTCCACAGCCCAGCCACTTTCTGCAAGGAAAAGGGTGTGAGAGAGAAAGAGGGAGATTTCCTTTCACAACGGTTTTCGATTACAGTGCGGAGAGACGGGGGGGGGGGGGGGGGTCAAAAGGAAGGGGCTGAATCCAGACGTATTGGGGGGAGGTCGGGGAGGTCAAATTCCTTCAGGAGGAGAATGTGGAGATGGACCCGGGAACATGGGAAAACCGCCCGGCCGCTCTCACTCCTCCGCCCGCTGCGACTGTTGCCTGGAAACCAAAACCCTCACCTCTCTCCCTCTCCGCTTTCATTTCTTTCTTCCTCTCCTCCGTTTCCCTTTTCCAAAACCTACTATTTTCATTACGCCGCGCCATTCGCCATCAAGAAAAGTGGCCGTGGAGCCGGCGAGGTAAAACGTATGTATTCACACTCAGGTGGGACCCGTCGCACCGGTCGCTTCCACAATCACCGACTGATTGTAGGGACACAGGAATGACTGGGCTGAGATCATTTGTTTGTGTGTGTGTATGTGTGTGTGCATGACTGTTGCGATGGGCTGGCGTGCAGGAAAGGTGTGAAACGGAAAGAGAGAATGAGACGGATGGAGGAGGAGAGACCGCCTTTGGTGGTGAGGGTGCGAGGGATTAGGGGAGACCCCCCCCCCATCGAGGTCCCTCACCCTCGCCCCGCTCCCTCGCTGCACCTGTTGAGACAGTCATGTTGAAAGGTTTTGAGGACCGCGACAGTCCCCTCCTAAAGTCCTCAGCTCCAATTCACCTCCGAGTTCCTGTTGACTAAAAGACAGGGTTTGCTCTCCTCCGCACTCCGCACTGGGATTTCACAAACACATATATTCAATATTCTATATTTACTTCCACCAGTCGGGGAGCCAGGGAGGCTGGGCCGAGGCTTTCAATATCAGGGGATTCCCCTGGCTTTTCCCCCCCTTACAGAGAAAGCAGATCATACTGCATAGGTCACAACAGCATCAACGGACGCCTCAAAACTTTTGGAAGAATATTAAAAAAAAAGAAAACGGATTGGATTGTTTTCCCTTTTTTTCATGCGGATCTGTTTGTCGAAGATGATCTCTTCCTCTCTGCTCTCTTTTGACGAGGAGGAGGAGTGGGCGGAGAGAACGAGGAAGGCGGAACAGTGTGGGTGCCAAGGAAAGGCAGGTGAAGGGGCGATGCTGCTGCTGCTGATGAAGATGATGAGGCAGTAGTCCAGGGACAAGTCGCCCCGTGGCTCTCCTCCTCCTCTTCCTCCTCCTCCTCCTCTAACAGGCCTCCAGCAAGGCGCTGACCTCTTCTCATTCACCTGTTCCAATACCAGCCTCACCGCTCTCACCAGTGACTCACACAGTCGGCCATGCGGGAGCCCTAGGTGTGTGTGTGTGTGTGTGTGTGTGTGTGTGTGTGTGTGCACGCGTATGTATATATGGATATGGTAAATTGAACACCATTGTGCATTCAGGTTGGACGACAGTCTAACTGTTTAACAAGAGGAACAGGATTCTCTTGAAGAAGACAAAAAGTGTAGGAGTGTCCTCCAAAAGCCCACCCACACCCTGACTGGGTGTGTGTGTGTGTGTGTGTGTGTGTGTGTGTGTGTGTGTGTGTGTGCAGGGGGGG
>JAVQIZ010146908.1:0-13323 GCA_036023535.2 Galaxias brevipinnis | reverse complement strand
TCACTGCATAACACACATGCACACACACACATACAGACATCCACATGTTCAGCTACTTACTGTAATTCCCTACAATGACATGCATAGCTGGCACTTGACGACAACACTTTTTAACAGTTTATGATGTCAAACAATTACAAATGTTTATATTTCTGTCAGAATTAAAAAGTTCGATTTATAATGTTTAATTAATAGGTTAAAGGTCTTAGGCCATGATTATAGTGTGCAAAAGAATCTAGTGGACTGTCCTTCCAAACCAAGTCATTCTTGCAGAACAGAATGATTGAAAGAATGAATACCTTACAGTACCTGGCTAAAAACAGCTCAAAGAAAACAACCAAATGAACACAGTGAAATGGCCTTTTTCACGTGCTCTAATTGTCTTATGAAATGGATTAAATATATCGTAAAGAGCTTGCAAACATACAGTATATAAATATATATGCATAAAAGTCTGCTTGAAAAAGCATGACATGGTTGTTTTCAGTAGATTGTAATTAATGCCATCATATACTGCATTTTCAATGTAATGCTACATGTGAGATAAGCCCATTTATACCCTAGAACTCAGTTGTTTTTTGGGGGGGACGATTTTTGTGAGAGGTTGGAAAGCGCCACATGTAGCTCCACTGACAGAGAGGTCCATAGGGTTTACACAGGGAGCGCGGGTGGAAGACTCAGCCAGCTGGGGCCAGGACAACAGGCAACTCAGCAGGTGGCAGGGGCGGGCTTCTGCCTCATGGCATTTTTCAATTTCACAGCAGGGTTTGGGGGATATTAAGGGCGGACAAAAGCAACAAAAAAGGAAGACAGAAAAGTCTCTGCCAAAGTATGAGAGTTAGAGAGAGAGAGAGAGATGGAGAGAAAAAGAGAGGGAAGTCAAAGCGAGAGAGAGAGGGAGAGACACAAGGGGGGACCTGACAAATACGTAGATGAAAAAGAGGGAGTGAGATACAGTCGGAGATGGAGAGAAATGATGGTGGGTCAAGCGACATTCCAGGATTATGGAGTGCCACTTCACTTTTTAAAAGCCAGCCAGCATTGCATTACCTCTGCGATTATAGGGAGAGCAGGGAGGCGCTGCAGTAAATCACGCCCACTTTCATATGGTGCCAGCGCTTTATTGATGGATTGAGTTTGCTTGTCCGCTTGGCCAGTCCTCTGAGTGCAAAATGCAATGCAACAGCTGCACAGGTGTAGTGTACTCTTGTGAGGGTAGAGGGAAGAAAAATTATGCCTTGGGTTCATATTCAGGAGCTTGGTATTGTTATGACTGCGTATTCAAATGGTTGCCAGTGTGTGTCTCTTTTGGAGTATTTTGTATGTGTGTGTGTGTGTGTTTCATTCCATTTCAGCTTGAGATGGTATTTTATTGCTTAAACACAGCCATGATCACACTTGAACATATTTCTACCCTAACTCGAATTAATTTGAACTAACATGATTTGGAACAAATATTTGCCGCTCATGTACTCCACTCCGTTCCATGCTTTGATTTGACAAAGAACACAAAAAAAGCACCCAACAGTATGCAGTTTTGTGACCATGTAAAACGTTGTTCTGTATTGCATGAAAAGAGAAATAAGGTTAGCAGTGCAGCACACAACGAAGATGCTCTACCTTTGCATGAATTCTGAGACATTTATTTAGTTCCTTTTAACATTGCTAGAGAACTGATAATCGTTAATCATATTGTTAATACTGGCCTAATAATTTATCACCGATGATAAAAGTGAACTGCCGTCCACATCATTAGTCTTTCAAAAACGTAGATATGAAGGGCTATACACTGATCCTTTAGATTCCGTCTGCTCTAATATCGCACCACAGGTAATTCACCCAACGCGGATGCAAATATATTCCTAATCCATAACCCGTATTGATTCCTGCGAAAGTTGAATTTCCCTCGCCTACCTTCTAGAATAATGAGCTCCACTATTGCATTGGTCAACAGGGCTGTTTACTTTTAAAGGTCACCAGCAGTTGGACATCATTCTGGGAATGGAGGCCGTTCATTTTGGTCCTGTTGTGGAGACGCATTAACAGAACAATATTTTCTGTAGTGAGGGCCGGGTAATCTATAGCCATTGTTGTATGCAGGACAGATGGGGTTTTGTCCTAACTGAAAGTTCATAGATTAAGCTCAGTATTTAAATACCAATTCATGCACTTCACTGAGTCTTGTTGCAGCATGAATCTTCTGTCAATCAGCATAACCAGATAACAGTGATATTGATGCCAGCTCTCGGTCAAACCAACCTTCATCAGCTCTGATCTTCGTAAATTAGAATAGTAAGCCCAACACTGCTTTTTGAAACAAAGCTCTGTAAATTGTAATGTAGCGGCATACATTTTATACACTATTTGAAATAAAAATGACTTGGATCTATTCTATGATCACATAGGTTTGTATGTTTTGTGGCACTTAATCAAAAACGATACGATAATTAGCAATATTTAATTAATTAATGCTGAATACACATTAGTAAGAAAACAACGCCGGATTTGTAAGTTCTTTATTTCACTCCATGCAAATTTTATCCTGACTGTGTGCTCTGTTGAAACAATGTATTCTTGTCAAACCATTTTCAGCTTTTATAATTAGCACTCTCTTTTGCACCTCATAGAAATGGCTTTGAAACCAGTGCTTTGATAAATAATTAATGTGTGCATGAAATAGAGAGCAGGTCCACAGAACTCAGATCATACTCCAACATAGAGTGTACGTCTACTTGCAGCCAAGGAAATATTACCAAGATCAGCCGTTCATCAATGAGTGTATTTCTCAATAGGTTTTTTTCATGTTTGGTTGAGTATTTTGATATCACAATATACATCATACACCTGCTTATTCTTTGTGACTCTCAACATTAAAGCTGTGATTTGTTCAAAAGCGCACTCCTCTCGGGGAAACTATTTTATGGTTTTATGATCTCCAATAACGTGCGATATCAGCAGTGTTTCACTGCAGGGAGCTGGCGATGGACTAGAGGACGCAGGAAGAAGATGTGTAGTCAAGTGACTTTGGTTGAGGCTGGATCTGCTTTTGTTGTTTGAGTACGCTTGAGTGGGAAGAGAAAAGAAATCCACAGCATACCTCTTTCCCTAAAGATAGCAGATATCTCAATTGTCAGCATGTGTCACTTGGTGTCTGCAGGTAGAGTATTTGGGGAGTACATTGAACAAAGTGTCGAACAGAAAGCATGTAAACAGCGCTTTGAATGGCTTTGAAGCCAGGGACACAGTCAAACTAACATGTAAGTCCAAGGGGATTCCCTGAAACACTTTGAGCATGCAACAAATTACTGTTAAATATTCAATCACACAGAATATTTGCATGAATATAGAAACTGTTGTTAAGAATCGTGTGTCACATTTGTCACCGTAGTGACAACTCCAGTGCCCATTTGATTAAATCTTTTAAATTAATCTTTTAAACATATACTTTTACCTGTACTTTCAAAACCACAATTGGGTTGCTCAACAATGATGAAAGATATACATAAAAAATAAATAGTACCCACTACCCACGGTTACAGGCTTCAGGTTCCCGACCTCTTTTAAAAAGGTTTAATTGACAATATTACATCCTGCATTATAACCGTTTAAGTCTTGCTCCAAATACATGAACCAAAGTAATCATTAGCCCAGGTACTCTGGCCCGTAACAAAAAAAAGTATGAACATATACGATGGGAGTTTCTGTAGGATGCATAAATGAATAACTGGTAGTGTGTAGCGTCCTTGTTGGTGTGGACCAACCCCCACTGTGGACCAAACCACTTTTTCATAAAGGGCAAATGTGTGGCTGATGGTTATGAAATATACTCCAAGGCAATCTGGTAAATAGCATCAAGTCGTTTTAAAAAGATGACAGCCGTGTGGATGTACATCCCCTCACAGAACCAGGAGGAGGGTTTGAACCTGGCTATACATTAAGTTATCAAACTTTTGAATCTTTATTCTTGTTTGACTCAGACAACACTGAGTTGTTCTCTAAAGCTAACAGTATTAAATGGTTATGTTTATTTGGTAAATTACCCAATTAAACAATGGGCCTTTAGATGTTATCCTGGATTAAATATAAACTAGTATGTGTCAATAATTGTTTGCTGACATACAAATTCTAAAACAAATTAGAAAATACCTTGTCATCAGTAATAGCTATGATTACTAATATATTTAAGAATACTAATTTAACAATGAAAATACCACAACAGTATTTCAGCGTATTTTCTTGAACGTCTTACCATCCACAGCAGTTAGTCAGTTTCTAATATCACAGTCTCAACGACAGAGGAGCTGGCAGTCAGCCAGTGCCAACATTATCAGATACCTATGGGCATTGGTCAGTGTGAGTCGAGTGAGAAAAGAAAGGGCCAATAACTAATTCGTAAAAAAACATTCATAAGCTATCAAAGATAACGCAATATTAACGCGTTAAAGTGAATTTGTTTTAACTCCACTAATATTTTTTACGCAGTTAACGCCAGTTGTAAATTGGACAGCAACCAGCAAGGAATGGATAAACTTTAAAGGAAATAGCATTTTTGAATGGCAAGTTCAGCTATTAACCCTGCCAAATGGGTCTGTCGACAACACCAAAGTTATTTGTAGGCACTGTCGATTAAATTCAGGTACTACCTGAGAACACCTTCATTCGTTAGCCAAGCACAAAGCTAATGTTGTACACAGTCTCGTTAGCCCAAACATCTTGCTTGCAAGCCTTTATATTTCCCCATGTGACTCAGGTTGGATATAATTACTTTCTGGTTTGAGAAGTGTGAGTGAACTTTGATGCTGAAGTAGTAAATCTTTTAGCTGACCAATATACCTGTTATACAATGAACAGTGTTTTTATTCAGAATGCAGAAATTAAGGTTTGTTCGACGTGCAGTTAAACGCTAGCGCAAGCCCATCGGGGATTAGTTGTAAACAATGTTGGTTAGGCCTGTTAGTAGAGTGAAGCTTGCATTGTCTCTGGGGTTTATTCGTAAATCATCAAGAGATTAAGTGATTTGAACATATTGGTAAATGCTTGACCTGGATTGTTTCAGTCTGTTTTGCGTTAATTCTTAAAATAGGTTGTATACACACTACGTTGCGTAAGATACTTAGTATTACTCATTTTACTAGTAGTTACATGTAATGTCAAATTTTGCAGGCTTGAGTTGACCATGTTATGATCAGAGCCTTTTTTCTGAACCTAAATGCAGTACTGTGAGGGTTTCTGGACAATAAGCGTTTTGTGTAGTTAATTGATTTCCAATAATAAATACATTTGCATAAAGCAAGAATATTTTGTCCTCTGGCATGTTGATAAGAGTATCAAAAACATGACAAATTTCTAACTTTTGGGAAATTCCCGAAATATTAACAGTAAAATGTATCACAAATAGCTATATTTTTCTTGTTTAAAGGTTTACTTCAAACAGCATTTTCTGAACGAATTTCAACTTTTAACCCTTGTGTGGTGTTCATGTTTTTTGTCTGATGGACCCACAACATTAAAACTGCTCTTTGATAAGTTAAGTAAAAATACTTCACAGATGTTGACTTTATCTCAATGACAAGCAATATGGACAGTATAAATGGTTAATATTTGTGATTTACTAGATCACATTTATTAAGTGAAATTTATTTGTGTTTTGTGAAAGATTCTAAGTGGTTTTCATGTTTTTGTTACTCATCCATGGTTCGGTGACTTCAGTCTGGTGGACCCACAATGTTATTTGTTTTTTTAAAACAATACGGCCATAATAATTTATGTTAAAAACATAGCAGATAGTCGGGGGAAGACAGAGTGAAGGTACACAGCAAACCTTTTTCTTTCATTTTACTATGCTTACTTGTTTTATCTACAATTCCATCACTTTCATTACCCTTGGGTCCAGTGGACCCAAACACTACCTATGTAATATAAATGTGTAAGGGGAGCACAGTGTGCTCTCAATGAAAATGTGTTGTTTAACATGTTCTTCACAAAAAATGTGCCACGGCCAGTGAGTTTCAGGTTGAAACAATTATGCATTGCATAATTTGTATTTTAGTGAACATTGAAAACGGGTCCTAGAGACCTGAACACCACTCGAGGGTTAACTTCAGAATATCAAATTTTGAAGCATTACCTGAATATGCATTAGTTGGCACTCCCCATAGCATAGGGCTTGCATTTAGCCCAACCATTGTTGCAGTATGTGGGGTGTGGCTTATTATAAGTAGGGGCCTCAAGTGGGTCTCAGCATAGGATAAGGTGGAGCAGAGCGTGGTGGTGTGCATGGAATTCTCTAGACCTCTTAATGAAAGTCAGAGCCTTAAGCACACGTCAGAAGGGCCGTGATGGGAATCGATGCGCTCCTTTGTGGCAGACTGAAGGACCAATTTCGCCCCTTGCCCTGACGTCCTGCCATTGGACTTTGACAAGCCTTTAATGACCCGTCAGAAGGCGGACAGATAATCGATTTATGTAGCCAGTAATGTATGTATCCCGCAGCAAATCTTTAATTAATAAGAGTAGAGGATTGGAAATGAAGGGAAGACCAAGGGGCTTTGAAAATCCTGGCCTTAGGGTTAGAGCATCCGATGACTTTCCTTTGCCTTACAATCACGAGCCATTGTGTTCATACTCTCAGCTATCTTTCGGATGGTCCACCTCAGTGGTTTTCCGCTTGCCTTCGCTGCGCATGTGACCGGACAGGATGGAGTGAGAGTTTAACAACTGAGACGAGACCCTGGCCTGCTCACACATCAAAAGCCGCCTTGCTCTGCCGGAGAGCCTGGTGGAGTTTAGTGACAGTCCCAGCATTGGTGCACCCCTCCCTCGCCTCTCTTTCACGGGTAATTGGCTTCCTCTGTGGATGGCTGCACCGCTGCGAAACAAAGCCCACAAGCATCAGATACATCATGTACTTTCAAAGAAGGTTTTCTCTTTCATTTTCTTTTTGAGCCGCTGCACCAGTGACCTTAGATTTCATTGTGTGTGTGTGGTCGTTTTTTTTGTTTTGTTTTGTTTTCGGCTTCGTATTGTTTATTTACTTCCATTTAAATGGACTTTTAAATGGTAATATCCTATCATGAAAGGCTATGGTATGTGTCCACGTGTGTGTATGTTTAGGAATCAGAGGCAGGGACGCAGAACGACAGAGAGGGAGAGAGTCGGGGTGTGTGTATGTGTTTGTGTGTGTGTGTGTGTGTGTGTGTGTGTGTGTGTGTGTGTGTCAAGTTGTTAAACTCATGTTTGGGTGGGCAGATTAAAGTCCCATTGATCAATCTATGGAGAACACATCGGATTTTTTAAGGGGTGTGGGGGTAGCATTTCCCATGACAGATGTTCAATGGGCTGAAGTCAGGACAGTATCAACGGACAAGCTGTGTAACGGTGGAGTTAGGAGGCCTTTACTCATGAATAATCCTCTAAATAATACGGACAGGTTGTCCAGGTCCTGCCAGACATGGACTGAAGTAACGTGATGGGAATGGGAATAGCATGAGCATTGGTCTTTGCGTCGTTGTAGACTATAAGGGAGTAAGGGAGACGAACCTAAGCCTAAGGAAAGTCTTACAGTAAAGTGAAAGATATCTTTGCTGGGAAAGATCAGAGTCTTATAGAGAACACCCACTTCAGGGCCTGTGATCTGTGTGATGTCTTCTTCTATACAATCAGGGCCCCTTTGAACACAAGCACTAAAGATTGGGCCTTGTGAGAGAGTATGATAGAAAATGTCCTCTGCTGACTGCAATGTTTACAATACTTCCAATTTATTTTCCTTGCTCATTGGAAATGACTAGACACATTAAGGGTTTAGGTTTTCAAGGGCCACTGCAAGGGTGAGTTATAGTGGACTGTGTGCTCTAAGCATGAAAGAGCGAGACAGAGTAAATTACCATTAGGTCTTTAGCAGTTTTCTGGCCCAATATCCTTAACTCTCAGCTCCACTTTCTCCACAATAATTATTCTCCAAGTTCAGGAGGAGAGAAAAGGTCAAACCAAACCAGATAAACCTAACCCAAGGTAATTGTGCTGACCGTTGATATACAATCCTCAATTGTTACAGACCAATGAGCTGTTTCACCTGAGGTGCATTGTTGATGATGTGGGAAGAAGGAACTTGGCTCGGATGTTATCAAAGTCTGGATTCATACTATTTGGTAATGACATTGATTTCATGCATGGTGTGAACATTATACAATGGCAATGTGTTGTGCTTATTTAGATGGAATGGGATGGAATGGGATCACCTTGTCAGAGTCCATTTTTAAGTAGAGACCACTGTAAAATATAACACCTACGTGGTAACCCTGAAGGAAGGCAAAGTTAGAAAAGCAAAGTACTTTTCCAGCACCTTTCACAGCTCTAGTGGTGAAAAAACAACAGGGGTGCTTCCACCGTCAGCTACAGGGGGTCCAAAGAGCAGACAATAAATCAATACAAAACTTATTATAATTTAACACTTTCAATAACACATTTAAAAAGTGCTTGTTTTGAGGGTAGATAGTAAAATCTGATCAACAGCAAATAACTGGCTGTCAAACTGAGATTCGGGTTATTTTCCATGACAGTTGACCATAACGATGTCTGGGACATTGTCTCAACACTTCTAGTTGATTCCCGCTGCATTGTAGTGATCGTGGACTGTGGTGTGTTTCACAGGGGAGCCGCTGGCAGGTCGGACGGCGGCAGGCATCCCAAGAGGCTACTGGAACTTCTCCTGGATGGCACAGGATGAGCTGAGCCTCCCCAAGGATGGGGCACCATCGTCAGGTGAGCTTTACGTTGCCAGACTCCCTCAGCCAAACAGACAGGCTTGGAGTAGCTCTGTCCCAGGGAAATGCCCCCTGCTTGATTAGCCACGTTGGCAACGTCAGCTCTACATCAACACACATGAACGTCTCTGTCTGCCGTGCCCTTCGGCTGCTACTCACCACCCCTGGCACGTTCACAGAATTAGAGACCTGTGAATGGGTTTTTGCTAGCAGTCTTGTGGAATGCTTTTCCACATTGGAAAGGGATTGCTTTAAAACTCAGGGTTCAGTCTTCAACACAGTGGTTTATGTGAATCTACAATTGGTTGAAGCCAAACCTACTGTAACATGGTGAAACAGAAATAGAAAAGTAGTTGGATTGAACTTGATTACGAACAAAAGCTTTAACAAAAGTGTGTTCTGTTTAATTACGATTGGGTGTTTTTAAAGAGGATCAAGCTATTATTTAAAAACTGTCCTTTTTTTAGACTAAAGCACAACTCCGGTGATGTTCAAATTAATTTAATTTCCATTCTTTAAATTCAATTTCTAATTATTCACTCATTAAGAACTAATCATCCTGTTTTAGAGATGCATACAATTAAGTTCAACAAGGGCTTAAAAATAATGAGAACAGCTAATGCATTCTCTACCTTTCCAATTCTCCAATTCTCCAGAATGCACTGTATTGAGTGTATGTATACATTCTGACATTCTCTCCAATGCAATAATAATTAATTTAAATTCAATCAACCACTGAGGCCTTAAATATCACTGATGGACTTAAGAGTGATTCCTTGATATTCTTGTTTGAGGCGAATTAACTGCATTTATGACAGTCTCTGTTTGAGGACCTTTTAATCTCATTGCACAAAAAAACAGTAATCTAACATTGTCATAAATGCACTGTAAGAGATAGTAGCTTATGCTTATTATTTGTATATTTCACACCCATCTCCCTCCCCCAAACCCTTTCCAACCCCTATGCTGAGACAGCCCCAGTGCAGGGATGTAAGCAGATCCTCTGGGATTAACTCTGGAGGCCAGAGGTCATTCTGTAAGTGATAATTCTGTGCCTCGTTGGCACCAAACTGTCACCCAGCTGTTTATGAAACACCTCCCTGTCTGTGACCCCCAAGGTGCCCCTCCACTAGTTCCTGTGACAGGCAGCATAGAGGCCACTGTAATTGGTGTCGTTTTGACAAAAGGGGCCCATTTGATGAAGAGTGATTCAGCCCATCAGCAAGACAGGCCCCTGTGTCTGCCGCACTTCACAGACTGACATGGACGCCCTCTCATCTTGACTCGGCACATTGGAAAGCTAGAGGGGGACAAAAAAAATTATGAGTGCTTCTTCATTAAGTGAGGCCGTCAGGCTAGCAGTGGAACAATGTTCTATTTAGCTGGAATTTAACTTGGCTAACATCTGGGTGGTAAAAAGCGCAGATGACCACCACAGATTCAAATAATGGAGAAAGCCAATGAGGCCCTTGACAGTGGCATAAACTGAACCTAATGACTACAAACATGCGCCATCTGAAGCGCCATAAAATATTACATGGTGATGTTTGTCAACATTCCAGGTACTTGCTTTGTGGAAGCCATTTTGGTTGCACGTCACAACAGCCTGCACTACATGTTCCCTCATCCAACCCCTGCATTGCTTTACTGATCTTGCTGACTGACCCTTCAGTTAAGGTTACTTGTTTAGTCCAATACAATTATTCATTCTACTGAAAACGTTAGTGGACTCCCATCCTTTGTCATTAAACCCCCGAGCCAGTTTGTGTCAATGCGTGATTTTATGCGTGTACGCTTTCATATGTAATTCTATTTTACACCGACCATCCGGTCAGTCTCCTAAGAAGCCCACAGGGGAGAAAGAGCAGAAGTCTGAGAACTGTGGCGAGTGACTAAAGGAGAAGGAAACGGGGAGGCAGGGAGAAATGAAGAGACGCCACAGTGATAGATCGGAGCTGTCTCCAGAGCATCTGCTGCCCGTTTGCATTTATTACCGGCTGCCCAGAGCCCAGGCAGGCCGACTGGCTGCTCGCCATCGGCTACATCTACACTTTCGCCTCGTGGCCCTGGATAAAGCAGCAGCAGGGAACACTGACCCCCCTCTCTTTTCCTGCAGTGTGTCCTTCCGCTCAGCACACACAGAGTAAACTCACCACTCTCCATCCCGCCCACTGGTGACATGTGGGGCAAGGGCCTATCCTTCTAAGCCCCCACCCTACTAACTTTGTGCTAACTTTGCACAACAAAGCAACCCCCCTCTCTGTATCTCACTATGTCCTTCTATGGACCCTGGCATGATTTTCTGCATCGAGGGATCAAACACTCTCAGCTGGTAGGGGGCTCCTCTAGTTTTCTCTTGTAATAAGGGTTGGTAGAGTATGTAACTGTGGCATGACAGATATGGGTGGCTTATATTATATATAATATATCATATTTATATTTCTGTGGCAATAAGTCAGTCTAAGTCAATTCGAACTGTCCTTTGCAGGAATTGCAGGAAGAAAAATTCCTAGATTTGAATACAAAGTCAACTGAATCGACCATTCGTCAAAGATAATTGCAAAGAAAAGACAAGAGAGATGTTAATTGTTCTATTACTTTATTCTTCAAAAACACTTGATGTTTGAGTAACAATATCCTTTGACTTGACAGACAGCAATTGGTACACTTTTGGTGTACACAGGTGTGTTTTTTGCAGGCTTTTTCATGACCTCTGTACTTGCAGGTCAACTCTGTTGTTGTGATAGGTGGATATATTGATAAATGGTTTAGGGTGAAAGGGCGAGTTCACAAAGAAGTGGAATGCTGACATTTTGCTTTCATCCCCCCGTGTGCCGTGTATCAAAACCTGTCAAGCACTGTCAGCTCAACAACACTGGATGACTCCTTCCCAAGTCATAACCCTGCATTCCAATATCTCAAAGACTCTCCTCCTCCTTCCCCCAGTTTACCAAATCACTTGCCCATCCCACCCTCCCCTACCCTCGTAGGGACCCCTGGGAGACTACAATATTCAGTCACTACCATTATAAAACGAGAGCAAGATTGATTTTTGACAATATCCCATCCTCGTGAAGAAAAACAAGTGATGAGAGGGGGATTGCCCATTAATATGTGTCACCCGCTTGGCTGTCTGGGCTGTGTGTTTTATTTCATTTATCCGCTCCTCATCCCTCCTGTCTGTCAAAACCCCCTCACCACTCGTCTACTCATCTGTCCATCCTCTGTATGTATCTGACACTGTGCCATCTCTCCCTAGAGAGTTAGTGAATTTAGCCCGGGATATGCAGGTCATAAAAGAGTGGAATGGATACATAAATAAGCTCAAGCTGCAAGTGATACATATGTAATCATGCCTTAAAGTTACTAGAGGCAGTTTATCTGTAGGAGGTGATTTTGGCAACCCCTTCTGTTTGCTTGGTGTAATTTTTACAAAGCGTCGCAAAGAATACCTGCAGGATGTTCATGGTCACTGCATATCAATAGCACGATCAATGACTATATTCCTAGAATGGCATCTCTTCCTTGTGCCATAAAGCAATACGTCACGGTATTGCGGGAGATCCTACCCGTTGGAAGACCAAATGAGTGTTAAATATTGAGACTTCAAGAGGATTTATCTGAACCGCGATTTTTCCATTCTCCCATAGAAATTACAACGTGCTATTAGAAGAAATGTATTGATAATACGTTAATATAAAATAGTTGCCTATAGTTGCTTTAAACATATTCATCAATTCGCCCTGTGATAGACTGGTGACCTGTCCAGGGTGTACCCCGCCTCTCGCCCTGTGTCGGCTGGGATAGGCTCCAGCCCTCCCCCGCGACCCTGCATTGGATAAGCGGTATAGCTGATGGATGGATGGGATAGGCTCCAGCCCCCCCCCCCTCCCCCGCGACCCTGCATTGGATAAGCGGTATAGCTGATCCTAAATCGTTGAGGTTATATTATTTATATTTTATATTATTTAAATTTGGGAGAGTAAAATTGACCGTAGTTGCAGAAACATGCACATGTTATGACATTACTCTCGGCAATGAGAGATTTAGCCATTCACATTTATTTAAACTAGTCATATCATGTCATATCAGTCATATCATATCATCAACATACTGTCTTCCGGGGTTAAAAAATACGGAGCATGAGCCATTGGCCAAAATATTATGTGAATAACACAGACTTAACTAACACGCATCTTAATCACCGTTGTAGTACCATTCAGAGTTGTACAAGTGAGATGTGTATCTCATGCAAAGAGGAGTAAGAGTTTGTGTATCTGGTTTTTTGTGTATGTATATGAGGCCTCGTGTGGCGTATGCCTCTTCGAGGTCTAGAAGAGGTCAGAAACCTTGTTGAGATTGCCCATTGGCAGTAATCTGCAGGACATTCTCAGCAAGTGGATCATTTTCAGCTGTCGTGGAGACCTTGTGGATATCTTTATCCATTGTCTCGGAAACAGTGTCACCAACCAGCGATCGGAGGTATCTCATGGCCTCCTGACACCGATTGTAGGAGAGAGCCTTCTCCTGGAATCAGAGAACAGATAATGAAAAACATCAA
>JAVQIZ010146789.1:0-11919 GCA_036023535.2 Galaxias brevipinnis | reverse complement strand
ACACACACACACACACACATACACAAACCCTATCACCTCCAACAAGAGCTCTGGAGTGAGGCCAGGCCACAGACAGCCAGTCTCTGTCAAAGGAGCTGGTTAGTTTTTAGTTTAGAGGCAGAGGGGACATGGAGGCAGAGAGGGGGCAGAGGAGATGTGTGTTTGTGTTTGTGTGTGTGAAAGAGACAAGGAGGTGGCTAGGATAAAGAGTGGGCAGGCGCAGACCCGCTGGTGGCAGATCTACCGGCAGGAAGTTGTTCACAGGCTGGCCCCATCTGTTGCATAAAATCAGATTTGGTCACAGAGTGAACTGGATGCACTGAATTAATATTCTGGTTGCCGAGGCAAGAGAGGGGGGCGGGGCACGGGCTGGGAGAGAAAGGGACAAACCCATGAAGGCACGGAGATAGAAGGGATCCACAGGAAAAACAACAGACGGTTCTAAAGGTGCAGAAGTGGGAACAAAGATATAGTTGGAGGCAGTGAAAGATGATGAAAATGCAGGGATTCGATTAGGACGTGATAGCAGGGCGGGCATGCAACGGGGGGTGGGCGGGTGGGGGGTCATACCATTCTGTGTGTGTAAGTGTGTGCGTGCGTGTTTGCTACCACCCTCTGGAACGTGCAACATGATCTTCAGTGGAACAGGAAATGGATTGGGCGGAGGGCGAGGGCAGGAACGGGACACCCGATAGGGGGTGGAGTGGAGGGCGGACGCGGGGGTGCTGGTAGGGGGGCATCAGGGACAGGAACCATTAGCAGAGAGATTAGCGGGCGAGCCAAGTTTAGCCCTGCAACCTGTCGACTCCATTTTCACGGCCTTAAGAGCCTTATGAAGGGGGGGCGCCCACAGTCAGGGAGCGCTGGGACGTCAATGGCCCTGTGTCCGCCGGCCTCTCAACATCCACACCCATGTGACGCACGGCCCTCGGCTCTGCCCGGCCTCAAAGTACCTGTGCGTCCGTCCATCGGAGGCACACCTAAACCCCGCGTTGTTCATCCAAACCGAAAACGCCCAGGCCGACATTCCCCCCGTCTTAACACAGGGCTTATCACGCTGACTCAGCCAGCGTATAGTGTCTGTGAAGACTAAGCAGACGCGTCCGACGAGGAGCCTCCGTGGGACCCCGGCTATTTTCTCGGACCATTTCCCAAGCATCTCTGGAATGCAGTCAGACGCACTGGGGCCGGTTCAGCGGGGCCTATACCCAAGCCAGAAAACATTCCTTCTTAGAATTGTCTCATTCAGATATCTTTACTCCCCCCCCCCCCCCCCACACACACACACAGAAACAAACATGCTCTAAATTTCGCAACATTATACTTTCGATATCCTTCAACATTATTATGTTTTCTGTTCTGTTTTTTGTTGTTTCACAATTCTATAGTTTCTATAATGCCTCCCTGAGAGCAGCAACAGCTGTTGCTGCGAGGATTAGGGTCTAAAAATAAAAAAAACCAGAACAAATACTTTTGTTTGACTCAACATGTATGAAATCCTAACCTCGCTGTGTCCCATCGAAGTGAGTGAGCCAAAGCCAGCTGGGGAATGCGTAGCCACACGGCTGGGCCAGCCAGATGGCCCAATCGCTGAGCTGGAAGGCCGCTGCCGCCGCCGCCACACACAGGAAGCCCGGCAGTGACCAGAAGCTATGGCAGCCTCGCTGACACGGCTCCCATCACCTCCCATTACTCAGAGCTCTCTCTCTCTCTCTGAACACCGGGGAGAAGGAGGAGGAGGTTGAGCTGGCGGTACGTGGGGGTGAGGGATGGTTGATGGAGTCACCGGGGCCCTTAAGGATGTTTAGATGAGATATGTCCGGTCGAGATGCATGTCTCACACAGTAACGGTGATGTCATTTGATTTATTTTTGCCTTGTAACACATACCAAAGGGGCTAGAAAAAAAAATTATTTGTGTTGAAAGTGTGTCAGAGAAACGAGAACTATCACATTGATATTATCTAAACAATCCTATCTGGACAAGTCACAATTGTGTTTATTATTGTTTCTGTCTTTTGGGGGGGGGGGGGGGGGCTCTCAGTCAGCCAGTCCCACACATCACACATGCCAGTGCCTAGCAGGGGGGCCATGGCGTGTGATGGTCCCCGGTTCACCCACATGCCACACGCCTAAAATTAGACCGGCGGTTTCCTGTGGCCTGTAATCCCGGGCATTAAACCAGCAAAAGGCCACGCCGTGGACAGGAAGGCCAAAGCGGCTGTCGGGGCCACACGCACCATCCAGCTGTCAATCACCAGCCATTCACCACGTCCCTGGGTGATTCTAATCACGTCCTCTCCGGTTGTATTGTACTTCAGAGGGATTTACGTGGGCCGTCTTATAGAGCTTATATCTCACCTGGTAGGTGGGCACGGTGCCAACTGTTCCCATGTGGACTTCTGGAGTTAGATCTGCGTCAGAGCATGACTGGGCAGGTACAATCTTCACTCGCTTAGCTATTGATTCACCCCCTTTTGTCTGGCGACATCACAGATAGCGGCTCCTTGTTCTTTTTTTTTACCACCTACGATAACGTGTCAGAGCACATGACTATACGATGTATTGCTAATCCCAGGTTGCTGTATGTTAGTGTACTGAATGTGAAAACGTCCCATAAGACTGCTCTCTATTTGCACTCTATTTGTACCAAGCTGAGCTATAGCAGGATGTTTTTGTGTATGCTGCAAATGTGCGTTGTGAGGACCCATATTCATAGCCTTCACAATACAGCTATTAGACAAGGCAGCAGTGGGAAAAGGCTAATGGAAGATCCCACACATCTAAAAGCTACATACAGCTCGGGTATATGAATGTAAAAAATGTCAAAAGTCCTTTTTTGAAAGAACCATGAACCTCATTCCATATCTTATCAGTGTGTCTTATTAAAATGTATGCCTTCCCTCTCAAGCAAAATGTGCTTTTAGACATGCAACATTTGAAACATTTGGTAATAGAGATATTGAGGCAGTGTGTGACCCGACAGTCACCGACGCCGTGTCCTTCCGAGGTGTGAACGGAGTCGACGCTTACGTGAGAATATGATCCCCTGGCCTAGCCTCCGGGATCCTCTTCCCTCATAGCAGGTAAGTACAGAGTGGGGGGTGGGGGGAAGGGGGCACTTGGTCTAGGGACTTTCCGTTCCCTCTGTGCGCTCTGAGTGAACATAAAGGAGCCCCAGCCTTCGGGTGACTAACGAACCCGATGACACCACCACAGACTACAGCACCTGGACAAACCAGTCGGCCTGTTTACGCGTGTGAATGGAATTATTCTGTTCCTCGAGTACACGTTGAGTGACAATTTGCCTTTTGCAAATGATTGCTCTTCCCTTGGGGACATTGTGTGCTTTTTGTATTACACAACTGACACACGTTAACTGTTTTGGTTGGCTGTTTGGGTCCATGGAGGAAGCTTGCAATGATTGTAGATAAAGCGTAGTCCTGTCTTTTTTTTTATAACGGACTAAGGCCCACCTAGTTTATGATTGATAAGTCTCCCATTGACAATGCATAATGCACAACTGCAATTTGAATGAGGGGAATGTACTTATCTTTAATGCATGTATGCACAAATGACAAATCCCAAAATTGATGGAAGAATTCAGAGGGAAAGAATGTTGTAGACAAAATATCAATTTATTAATAACTTATTTTTCTTTACATTCGTAAGAGAGGACTGTGGAGGGGTTGAAGAGGTTGCCAAGATGGTGCCTCATTGAACAGGCCTTCACTCAGAAGAAAACAAACAACTTCAATTATCTTACTCTCTTCTTAACCAACAGAAAAAAACTGCATTTCAGTTTCCCTGATGAGGTGAGGCAAACGAAGCCTCCTGCTCTGTCAAACTTCCATAGAACAGAACATTTCCACAAAAAAACATTAGTTGCATTAACCCCAAGATTGCTCGGCAAAACAAACTATGATGGCTTGCATAAAGCTATTTTATTTTATAAATCCAAAGTAAGCTTAAATGATATATATAACTTGGGCTATGTTGTGCCAAATGAGAATTTTTGGGGCACTTTACATAAGAGGGATATTTCCTTGGTGATGACAAAATATACCACGATATAGGTTGGGGACTCAATTTGAGGGTTAATAAAGAATATGCTTTTGTTTACAAAACTAAGGCATACAACCAAGGTGACTGATTTGTGTGAGGGTTGGTGCAAAAAAAGGCCTGATGGCTAATCTCAAACATAAAGTAATTATGAAATATATTACATATACACATTTCTACGATTCTCACACACCATATTTTTGGCATAATCAACTTAAATACACTAATCAGTATGCCATCTGTTTGCTTACACAAAGTAGATGAAAAACAAACTTCAGTACCCATCTATTATTCCAAAGGGTATAACTAAAGCAAAGGCTTTAATGTAGTATTTTACATTAAGATATATACATGTATAAATGTTTTTAATAACTCCAAACATGTAAATGGAGTTGAATATATTGTGTAATCAAAACTTGGTATTTTTCAACCACACACAGGCAAGTCTTCACTGAAGACAAAAAGGGACATACAACCAAAACATTGGAAAGGTGCAAGTACTAATCCCCACCCTAAACAATTGTATTTATATATGTATATGTCCAGATTGAACAATCATGTCTCTTTGGCACGCCAGCCGTTCATCTTGAAACTTCACATACAAACTGTCCATCAAACAACTTTATGTCTCATCCAACAAGCTGACAAGTAAACGAAAAAAAAGATAAAAAGAAAAAAATATATATATCTTCAAGAGTCCATTAGCAACGTAGCATCGTAGCAAGTATCTGTGCTCTCTTTATGTCTCCATTCCCCCTCTCTCTCTCGTTCTCTCTCCGTCTCTCCCCATTTTCACAGCAGCTGCAGCAGCGCTCCCGGCAGACCTTGTGCCCCTTCAGCGCCCACGCTGGTCAGCTGTTCACCTCCAGCCAACTGTGTCAATAACGTCAGGAGGCCTGTCACAACAGGTGACAGGGGAAAAAGAGAAACTTTTTGCAGCGTTTCAGGAGGCCCACGTGCCTCCGTGGCAGTAAGGGGGGGTGCCGGTGGCACGTCCTCACGTGGACTCCAGGGGGTCCAGCTGGAAGACGTTGTGGTTGGTGGGGGTGGTGAAGTACAGGGGCTGGGTGGGGGCTGCCACGCGGTTGTCGCACGGGCTCTTGATGCCCAGGGTGCGCTCAAAGTCCAGGAGCTGGCCCATGAAGTTGAAGTTGGGCGAGATGTTGGACTTCTTCATCTTGACGATGTCGTAGGCATCGTTCATGGACAGGTTGAGCTTCTGCATGAGGTAGGCCACGGTGACGGTGACCGAGCGGCTGATGCCGGCCAGGCAGTGCACCAGGACACCGCACTTCTGACCGCGAGCCTCATCTGTTTGGGGGGGAAACAAGTGAAACATTATAGAACCTTTCGAGAATAGAGAACAACTGGCACACACAAAAATTATGATCCATGCTAGTGGGCTATATGAGAACAAATCTAGTCTTTTTTGGGGGGGTTTGATTTCTTGCCCAATAGAGACTCCTTATGTAGTCGAGGTCCCTTTTGCCCAGATAACAAGTAAAAGGGCAGGCCTTTTCGATGCAGCTCAGCCTAAGCCGGTGACAAAGGTCTGTCACATTCAAGTACAGTCACGGTTAACTCTGGCCATCATCGAGATTGAGAGCGGAAGTTAGAATCTAGACCGTCTCACAGTCGTGTCAATCAACAAATGAGGGCTGTGGCATTTAAACATAAAAATAGAGCCAACATTCTTTCATTTTACCTAAAGTACTCAACGTGAAAATGTACTATTATGGTCTATTAAAGCGTTCTTCCGCTTGCCGGCTTGTTTGACAATGGTGCCATTTGAGCGTGTAAACATAAGAGTCATGAGGGAAACCTGTCAAGGCAAGCAGGATGTCAACAGGGCCTGTAAATGGCTCCCTTTGTAAAGGGGTAAAACATTGCGCTGTCCTAGATTACTTTCAATGCAGCTTCCTTCCTGTTGCGCTCAAGTTACCACCCTCCCTACACTTGCTCTCCCCCTCTCCTATTTCAACGTGGCCCTTTGTGTTGAATTTACACAAGACTAGGGTAAGGCCCCAGACAGCATGGGATACTGAAATGTCTTCCATGGAAGTCTATAGTGGGACATTTCAGTGGTCACCACCAGAGGGGAATGTATTGCTGCTCATCTTAATCTGTGTGCTATGTGTCCCTCCATGGTTGCCTGCTAATAAAGTACTCGGGGCACCTTCTATAATCTGAATGGCACAATCATAACCTCAGCGCTTCCAAGAGATAAAGCATATCTTATTAATAAGATTATGTTCCTCGGTGACAGCCTGTTGTCATAGGGTTATTGCATAATAACTGAATTATATAAGTTCCTTGAAATATAGTCTGATTCTATATTACCTAACATAATTTAGATTTTTTGGAAATATGTAAATTTGGGGAACGGTGAAAATTCGGCTAATAATGTACATATGCTTACCAATGAAGCTGATTGCCTCGGGGAAGAACTGGGAGAGGTTCTGGCTCCAGTGGTCGGAGATGGGGATCTGCTTGTACTTAAATTCCCCAGCATTCTCGAACAGGTTAGGCAAGTTGGGCGTAACGTTCAGGATGTATTTGATGCCGTACTCTTCCAGAATGTCCAAGTTTGTGGAGTCCTTGGCGCAGCCTAGGTAGAGGTGTGGGAGAATTTCTACGGGGAATGAAGGCTGGGGGTTGGAGAGCGGACTGCCATCACTGTCGGTGGCGCTGCTAGGGTCACGGTCAATATCAGATTCTATGTCAGACGAGTCGGAACTTATTCGCAGGCCTCCAAGGCCTAAAACCTGCGAAGTTGGAGAACTGCTGTTGGAGGAACCGTCCAGATTGGTCTCGCATAAGGCAGGGAGCTCAGCTTGGAATTTATTAAAGCCACCTGTAAATTAAATGAAAATCATGTGAATTAGAATGCTGTCCAAAGCTTAAATTGTCACATGCATTATAGGCAGAATCCCGTGCAAACTATGTGTATCACTGTAAATTAAACACGTACCCTCAAGGTAGTAAGCCTTGTAGCCCTCATCTTTCATCCTCCTCAACAGCAAACCCAATACGGAGCCGCCGTCGACATTTTCGTTCCATTCTCTGCTGTACTCATCGTAAAGAACAATGGTATCGGTCTTGCATCTCCGCGCAAATCTTTCCCGGTCTTCACCGTTCGAAAGGAGAGACTTGATGGGGAGGTTGCCCTTTTTCAGTCGACGAAGCATGAGGCTCGGGATAGCAACGTTAATAGCTGTTTCGACGTGTGAGGACTCGTAGAGCTCTTGTGCTCTGCAGTCCATGACCAGAAGGCTGTCTTTTCGCATCTCGAGCTGCTCCCTCAGCCACTCTACGGGCTTGCTGATCGCCATTACCGAATCGAACTGAACGGGCTTGAGCTTGTCAAGCATTGAGCAAAAACGCTGTACACTTCGCTGCAGGAAAAATAAGCTAAATAAATCCGCGTTTCTTTGAGCGGCAGGCCGTAGACAGCACTATGGCGACTGTCTCATGGAGGAACTGGCAGCTTTGTGGAACAAATTCACAATTTACCATAAATTTCACGCGAATTATAGAAATAATACTTCTTGATCCTACGCACTTAATAATTCGTATGCAAACGTTCAAAAATATCCGGCTGCAGGTTCCGTGCACTGACGATTACTAGTCTAACTGCGCTAGGAATGTCCGTATATTTATCAATGACTCACTGCCCAGTGCGCTCAATTCACTGACGTTCTTTCTCCGAGTTATATAACTCCCGCTTTCGCAGTAAAAATATTTTGCTATATCTTCTTATTTAAAAAATCCAAAAGACCCATTCATTGCTTGTAGTTTACTTCAGGATGAAAATCAGGCGTATTTCCTTAGATTACCTTTTAAATTGTCTCTATGTTGACGAGGTGAATAAGCGTCTGTCTCGCCGAGTTCGGCTTGGTGATGTTCTTGCAGCAGCGGCAAGCTAGTGAATGGTTACAAACGAGGGGCGTTTCAATGGATACATCATTCTGGCCCGCCAATCAGAGAGCTCTGAGCAGTTGTTGTCTTGGAAACGGGGCCGGATGGAACGGACTATGTTGATGAATTGTTAATAAGTTTGTCATTCACAAAAAACGGAAAGGAATTTCCGCTCCGGATCAAGTGAGTGCAAACAAACAGAAGCGACACTGCAGGGGGGAGTAGAGGGGAATTGCTTAAATGTGGGCACTTTTACTGTGATCGCAGATTTTATAATGCTGCAGTTACGTTACAATTGCATGTTGTGGCATGCGCTGCAGAGCATGAGCCATTTTATAAATACGCATGCGTTGGTACGCGCGGGCAACCCACTTAATAATAAAAAAAAATCATGCACCATTCATTGTAGCTATCAGTTTGATTTGTTATGCGTTTTGTTATCTTCTTTTGTTTTGTTTTATTTTAACCCCTTTTAACTATTTGACCCTATTTCTAACAAGACGTTGTGTCAATAGGACTTATAATTGCCTTGCTTTTGAATCCATTGTAATAGCTGTAAATAATGGAAAATAATAGCAAATTTGAAAGGTTACTGATCAAATGATTCGTGCTTTTGCAGACAACAAAGCAGGCCTACTTGCTGTGTGTAGCTTTTTCAGTTCTACTACAGGACTCATAAAGCGTTTGAGTGGGTGGCATTCTACCATTGCTCCCTCTCTTGGTTGCTCTCTCTTTCTCCATCTTTTCCCCAATGGTCGACCTACTTTATATAGCTCATTCAAAGACATCCTTTAATAATTTCTACAAAAACTACAATCAGCCGGATCTCCTCGATTGCCAGGTACACACCGTTTCCCAACTACATCAAGTTTACTTGGTCATTATTCTAAATAGGGATTATTAGAATATTAGAACAAAAAAACAACCAAAAAAAACAGTTTCAACTATAAAGTACGCCACATATTGTAGGTCATTTAGGTAAAATGTTAAACGGTCCACCTTGCTATTACCTAAGCCTATTGAAATGCATTGACAACATAAAATACAGCAAAATAACACCACAAGCTTCTCTGTAAAGATGTATTGGTTCTATGAGTCCAATCAAACAAGAGTGAAACATAAACATATATAAACAGATGCCTCTTGGCAATAACCTATTATGCATTTTTTTTCTCTGGAGAATGAGCCTTACAGTTGTGGGTCAGGTAGACAATGTCTTGGCAATCCCCCCCACCACAGTGTTGCTCTGTGTCTGACTTAATCTGAGCTGTCCTTAACTGCGATTGGATTAAATGCATAGAGACAGCATACAGTAAAGCTGGAGCGGAGTACAGGAAGCCCTTTGTTCATTTGCAACAATGGAGGAAATAATCTGCAAAATCTCCTTACGGTTATCCTTCTAGACACAGACGTTGCATATGAAAATGGGACTTTAGGTAGAGGTCTGTATCAAACTACAAAATAGAAAAGCTAACAAGGCAGTGGCCACTACCACCAACACACCTACAGAGGTGTGTCGGAAGGTAGGAGTGTGGCGGCACCACTAACACCGCGTCTTTGGCCCGCTGCCCGGCCCCATTAGCAGAGTGGTCTGGTAAACAGGCCTGTCCCTAAATGGACCTAAGCTATTTCCTTTCCCCTTTCATGTTCAAATGTAATCTCCTATCTTTTTCAGAAACAAACGGCTCCCCCAATCCTTTCTCTCAATCTCCACACACACACACACACACACACAAATCTACTTGGCCTCGCTGTTTTTCAGCCACTAGCTGCTTGCAGAAATCTTTTGTCCTCACACAAAGCGGCACCACATGCAGTATTCCTGTAAAGGCACTGTGGTTCAGAGCTATGTCTCTGTGTGTAAAAGGACTGAGAGCCACCGGTGGCTCTGTTTTCACTGTAACCGCCTCTCGTGCAGCTTGTGCTTGAGTGTGGCCTGCCTTGAAAGGGTGTATGAGCGTGCAAAGCCCGCAATCGCATTTGCTCTCTCATGATAACCCACTGGCTCAGATCCCCCGCACTGGATGGACACGGCGTGGGCGGCCAATCTAGAGTGTCGGAGACGAGTCCGTCTCCCTGACACACGACAGGAGACACAACACAGAGAGCTGTCCGGCTCCGGGGCCTGATAAGGGCCCCAATCTCCTTGCCCTTTTGAGTCAATCTGCTGTGTGAAAAACACCCCAGTGAAATTACACATAGGCACACGTGAGTGATACGGGTAATGTGAGAGGCACGGGGCCAAACTGTCCCCGTCTAGCCAAATGAGCCGGGTCCCCTCACAGCGGGGTCCTCGGTGACCTGCCAAGGCCATTCCAACGAGCGTCTGAGCGTCAGCCACTGTCTCCGCTACTTATCCAAATCTATTCAAATGCTAACAGGGGAACCTTCCCTTTTACAGCAGGAACAACATGAGGCCTTGGAAGCCACAGGGCGGGCACGCACACACACACCCACACTCATACAGACTTCCTTGGCAAGGGCGAGATGCACCCTTCTGTCCCTCTCTCTCTCACATTCACACACAAAACACATACAGGAACTCTGCGACATACTCACCAGCACCCCGCTTTCGTGCGGCTCTAGGCTAAGGAGGGATCGGTTCGCTTTCGTGAGAGCCCAGACACAGACACACACACACACACACACACACACCTTAGTCTGAGCCCTCACAAGACAATGGCGGCTCCACTCTTATCAGCCGGGCCCATCACCCTGTCTCTGCACTGTGTCGCTGGCTGTTGTTCTGCCAGTCTGTGCATGTGGATACGTGTGTAGGCGGGAGGATTTCCTCTTGGCTCGGCGTCCACTTCCCCTGCCTCTTGCCCCACTTCTGTCAGTCTGTCAGACCTGTTTACTCCAGTTCCTACTGACACGCCTGGACAGCGCTACAGCACGGTGTGTACTCTTATTTAGTGTAAGAACATGTAAATTAATTCATCCATTCATTGGTGTATCGCTACATCCATCCATTCACTAATTCAGTAATCCAATACAACAGGGTACCACTTGTGAGGGTGCAGGTTTAGTTTAGCATTCTTTGGCACCGATACAACGGTTTCCTAGGTAACTAACTCCTTCCTTCGGTAATTGCCGTACAGAAATAGCTGAATTCACTGCTTTGGTCCACTTCATCCCAACCGTTGACCCAGCTTTCTGAGTATACTGTATTATTTCTTTATTGGTGGGGGAGGTAGTGCTCAAGTTTCAGTCCGTTTTAACGATGTAATGTTGAGCACACAGACGAGACTAATTCAACTAATAGATCTGTTATGTTTGTGTCACGTGTTCTCATCCAATCAGCCGTACATGTGTGAACCACAGCATTGGCTAATGTAATTCTGTCAAGTGTGTCTGTATGTGTGTGTGTTTGTGTAAATGCCAGGGGAGATAAGAGGCAACAAGAGGAGGAGGAGGACGGGGGGTGGACAAACATGTATGAACATGTGTCAGACCTAATTAAAATGCAGAGCCCAGCAGGAAGTGGACATTTCAAGGTGTCTCAGCGTTGTTTTCGGCCGGAGCAGGGGAAACCCATTACAGTTAGTTGCCCTGCTACACTACACTATTTTCTGTTGGTTCATGAAAACAGGAAGTGTATTACGCTGAGAGCCCTCCCTAGAGAGCAGTTGTAAACAAACAAGGCCAGTGGAATTTTTATGGCACAGTATTACGAAAAACAGGAAGTCAGGGACCCAAGACGGAGGAGCGTCCCACAAGGCTTAAGTGTACGTGGAGAGAAGGAGCATTTAGAGTAATTTGTATCACACTTGGAATACATTAATTTTTCATAATCCACAAGCATGATGTCACTGTTCAAATAAGCACCCCTCCTCCCTTTCTCGTGCGGCCTCCCCGGCCGGCGGGGGGCGGGGGGGGGGCGCCCCCCCCGGGCCGGCCCCCCCCGCCGCCCCCAAAATGCACAGTTAGAGGGGAGGAG
>JAVQIZ010146761.1:0-18213 GCA_036023535.2 Galaxias brevipinnis | reverse complement strand
CCAGATCTGGATTCATCAGCGGAGGACCCCAGCTCCCCCAGGAGAAGGACCCGTCACCTGTCCAGCAGCTCCGAGATCAACACCCCCAAGAGCGCTGCCAAGTGTGAGGGCGACATCTTCACCTTCGACAGAGCCGGTAGGCCTCCCAACAACTACACAATTCACAATGACTGGACTTAACAATATATGTGATTCATAGGAGCAGAAGGGCTCAGTGTGTCGTCTATTTATCACGGCCTCCGCTTAAAAGACAATACACCACAGTTTCCCTTCATTGTAAGGCTAACCCTCAGCCTAATTTTGCTCTCCCCTCCCGTGCTCCCCCCTTATCTCTCTGGCCCTCCAGCAGGTGCAGAGTCCGAGGATGTTCTGGGGGACTTAGACAGGGTGCCCTTCTCCTCTCTGCGCCGGACTCTGGACCAGCGGCGGGCTCTGGTCATGCAGCTGTTCCAGGAACACGGCTTCTTCCCCTCGGGTAAACCACCCTGCAGTAACAGCTTCTGTGGTTGGCTCGAGTATAGTGATGGCTCTCTTACCTCGGGTCTCTTGATTGGTCAGCAATACCAAAGCTTTATCCGTGCTTGAGAGTTGTAATCACAATATCTTGTTTTAGTAGTCGATGTTTTGGTTATATGTTTCAATCATGTTGGATAACAATCAGCTGATAGACAGTAGAATGTTGGTGGCATGCGGTATGTTGAATAGACCGGCTCATAGCTAAGCTTCCCTCCTCTGCCCCCACCTGCAGCCCATGCAACAGCCGCCTTCCAGGCACGCTACTCCGACACCTTCCCCACCAAGGTGTGTCTGCAGCTGAAGATCCGGGAGGTCCGGCAGAAGATCATGCAGACGGCCATGCCTGGAGCCCCCGAGCCGGGGGGGTCAGCGGATGTCAGCCCCGCCCCCTCTCACAGCTCCTCCAATCACCAGGCCCGGGAGGACGGAGAGGGGGAACAAGACGAGAGAGGGCGGAGCCCTGCGGAGGCGCGGAGTGATACCTCGTAGAGCTCTGCCCCGACGCAAAGCTGGAGAGCGGGAAGAAGGGAGAGCGTGTGAAAAGAAGGAGATGAAGAAGAGGAGAGAAGAAATGTCGTGGACCCACAGCATGTCCTCGTATGTGTAGTAACAGCACAGTGGCAGCACAGTTCAGACTCCGCTCTCAGCACATTAGTAGTTTGTAGTTTGACAAAGAGACTCTGTGGTACACATTTTCTTCTCTCTGATACACACACACACACACACACACACACACATACGCACGCACTCAAACCAAAGCCTGGTGCAGATGTAATCTTTGGCTTGCACATGGCTCATCTTAGTATGCATAGTACAGTCTCCTACCGTCTCTTACGTACAAATTAACAAAAACACACGCAGACACACACAAAAGACAGACATACCATCTTACCAAATCAGACTGTTACTTTTGGCAGACAGTCCCTGAGAGCTGTCACAAGGACCATAGAACACGACAGCAGCACTTTGTTGTTCTCTGGGCCCAGCTAGCCCTATGATGCCATTGACGTGACCTCCTCCTCTCCCCCGCCCCCCTCCCCCCGCCCCACTCCTCAGCACAGTGGGGGGGTCGGTAGAACCCCATGACCTCCAACTGATAACACACAGCCCCGCGATGCTGCAACACAGACAGCAAACACACACACACACACACACACACAAACACACAGCAAACAGCATACACCCACACACACACACACACACACTTACACACACACTCAGTTATTGAAACCTCACCTGACCAAGCCATTGGCCTGCACAGTTTTTAGTGATTGTAGTAAAAAAAAAAGAAAAAGAAAACAAAATGAACTCAAGCATGGATACGATTTTTTCCCAGGTAAAAAACTAAAGAAAGTAAAGGAGGCAGGAGTTAGTGTGACCAATTATAACACCTTCAGTTAGTGCCATTATGAAAGACTTATTGGAAAGGGTGAATAGAATGATGATAATGATGATGATGATGATGATGATGATGACAGTGATGATGATGACGACGACAATGTATGTTGGGATTTCCCTACCAAGTGTGGACATAAAAAATATGACTGAAAGACTGACAGTCTTTTGAACAAGTGATGGCTCCACACACAGTACAGAGAAAGACAGACAAAGAAATGAGTGAATGTACTTGGACTGGTTTGTACGGAGGGTGCAGATTCCACCAAGGAGGACTCGAAACAACGTAAACATGAACTTACACAAAGCAAAAGTAGTTTTTTAACTTCTCTCAAGTCACCCAGTGGAAATGTTGCTTTCTCTTGTAATGTTGCTGTGGAAATAGCCCGTTTTACTGTGGCCTGTTTTTCTCTTGTTGCTCTAGATGGTGTTTCTCCAGCATAACTTCAAAAGGGGGACAAAAACAGCCTGTGGCCCTGCTCATAAATCTTATTTTGGGGCCACTTCCCCTCTCCCAAGACTTTTCACTAGATCCATAGAGGAGGGGGCAGGGAGTTTGTTGTTTTTAAATGTTGAAATCAGGTGTTTGCACAATTTTGTGGTCGTCTGGCCACAATTTAAATCAGGAAAGAATTGTTTTTAGGCATAGTATTAGTAGTTCCAATAGAAAACCCCTTTTCTGTATGTCATCACTCTTCCCCTTCCCCACTTTGATGATACCCTATTTCTCCTCTGGCCACCTCTCTGCCCCTTGCTCTCAAGTGTTGTTAGAAAGTGCCCTTAAGCACTGGTCCAGGGTCAGGCGTAATGTAGCTCAGGATGGTTCTGGTATAGGGTTAGTTCAGGGAAAGCAGATCCTAGACCAGCCCTGGAGGGCATTCTCTGGAGCCCTCCCCTTCCCTCTCGGACACTTTATTCTTTCCCGTATATGGTGCAATAGTACATTTTGGAATGGGTGGGTGTATTTTTTCGGGGATATGTGCCATAGATATTTACAGTACTGTCAAAAAATAACTATGGTTTAAAAAAAGAAATCTCAAGAAATTATTATTGTACAAGAGATAGAGCATAACTTACTAAAGTCAGAGAATTCGTATAGCACTTTTTGCTTCTTACACCTGTTTGGTGAAGAGCTTGGGTAGTTATCATGGGGTATATCTATATTCCTCTGTATTGGATGTGTGAAAAAAGAAATATTTCCATATATGTGCATAATGGTGTGTGTGCACGTGCTTGGGCACCTGCATGTATGGACATAGTTTATTGCTGAATCCTTTCACTCTACAATAAGACATTGTCAACATTTCATATATTTTCTCTTCATACCCCAGAGACAGTATTTTTATAGTCACCATGACTATTTTAAACTCAACCTTGACTGTTATAGAATCAGACAATTCAGGATATAACACCCATGCAATTCAAAATTCATTGAGGGTTCACTTTAAGGATGAGGGCTTGAACTTTTTCCATCCATTTACATGCATGTGTGCCCACACACACACACACACACACACACACACACACACACATAGACACAGGCATACATACACACATGTATGCGCGTACACTGTATGACTGTGCTTAAAAATAAACTGTCCTTACTTTGGAGAAGGAATTTTAGAATGAGAGAGATGAGTGTTAGCTCATGAACAGGCATGTTGACCATGTGCAATATTTCTAAACAAAAAAAACAAAAAAAAAACAACCAACTAAATATTGAAAATATTAAAGACCTAACACAATATATTTTGTCTGACTTTATTTTAGATTAAGCATGTACGTTTTTATGTTTGTGACTAATGCTAGTTTCTTTAGGTCAACAAAAGAGGGAGTAATATGAAGCTCACGTATTTCATGCAGCCTCTTTCCTTTCTTTCTCATCTGGCAACATTTCACAAGAAAATCTGATGCCTGCTTGACTGTGTAGAAATAGAATTGACGGCTACAGCTGCAGGGATATCACAATATTCAAACCATCCTTAGAGCACCCTGGCTAACCCTAGCAGATGGATGTGGCCAGTATAGTTCAGAAATCTGCTTATAAACACTTGCCATATACCTAGGCTGTAGCCCCCTCCCTAAAATACTCTGCACTTTCATTTCCACTTCGGATGGCTTTTACAGACAGCCAATGACATAGAGCATAAACATGCCAAACTAGTTGCCTGGGAAATATAGACAACTGGTACCTATATGTCTGTCTATTCCTGGAATAATTGAATGACAACTGCGCTGTATTTCAGTTTTTCTTTGTTTAGATTTAAAACCAGAGAGTGTGTTGAAAATCTAATGGCCTACTGAAACATTCATGTTCTCATTGGCATAATTTCGGCAAAATCAACATGTGCAAGGTGTTACATATAAAAACGTGTCTACAGCGCCATCTGTGGGATAACTCAAAATTGTCATTTCGGCCTTGTAGTTGTTTTGGCTACTGAAAGACAAAGAGCAGATCCAAGCAACAGCTATTTTGAACTTCATTTCCCTAGAGGCAATGCGAGCTGTCAGTTTCTAAGGTCTGGCAAGGCGAGTCCAGACAGCCAACGCTTAGAAGGCTCAAGTGCAGCGGTGTTCGTCGTCTCTCAACGATTATTTGCTGTCACAAGAGGCATTATTTAAAATCACTTGGCTGAAAATAGTGAATTCCAAGCCCCCGCCCCGCTACCCCTGCACAGAGATATGAGCGGCAGCGGGCGGCCTAGAACTAGCTCGTTTGCTGAGCCGCAAGGTGTTCCAGGAGCCGCTGCAGCGTACGCTGGATCAGCCGCTGCCGTGGGGAGTAGCACAGGAAAGTCCGGGGTCCCGCAGGCCTCGGCCAGCAGCTCGTCCGGATGTTCGAATCTAAAGCTGGCCAGTAAGTAATTTCTACATATCAGTTTGAGATGATCCAGTTGTGTAGTTACTGAAGGCAATGTTGTCGGCATACATAGTTTGGTGATTGATCTTTTTCATCGCTAATCGCTGTCTATCTGCTTGCTGTCGTTAGCTGTCGTTAGCAGGTAGCTAACCGCTTAGCCACCACCAGCAGTTTGCTAGCTTGTTACATAGCTAACGTGAACTATCTCAGATTTTTGGGAAAGTTAGCAAGCTATTACAGACAATTGTCAGTGAAATGTGCTTTCACAAATTAGCCTACTATTTCTAGGCTTCCTTGACTTTTAACTCTAACGTAGCTGGACCAAGGTTCGAGCAAGTGGATATAGGTGATCTTACTTTGTCTTTCCATTAACGTTAGCTAGCTAGCTACCTAGTTTCAGGTCCTGTCATACATGGATAGGCACCTAGGTAGCTATATAATTCGTATAGGGTTGTCCTTGTTTAGAGTCAATGTAATCCGTCATAATATAATGGTTAGGGTTTATGTACAAACCTGTTTATTTTATGCACCAGGCAACCAAGTGCCAAGGTTTAGCAGCAGGTGGTTCATTTTTGAGATGCAAGTGATGTCTAGTCACTAATGTTAGGTATTTAACGATAAATGCCGATATGTGGACTGATGCACAAATCATAAATTATATCCATGGTTTGTCATAACTATGCTGTGGTTATACCTGTGACTATGTGCAGCAAAATGTGGGTTTGATCAATCCAATGTGGGTCACTCTCAGTCAGTGCAATGCAGATCAACGTTGGGTAGTTTGTGGTATTTAAAGTATTTCTCCAGTTTCGATATACATGCCTCGCTCACATACGATTATGGATGCAACAATCTGTCTAATATATTTATTCCTTTTCACTCCCCTTCACATGTTGGCCGGGACGTTTCCTTGTCGTTTTCATAATGTTGTATCTGCTATACTAATTGGCTAATGATAGTATTGATTTGCTGAAAAGATATACAACAATGTACCCATTTGTAGGGTCCACCCACTCGATCTGTCTAAGTGATTACAATAGGCAACATCTCAGATAGTCGGGGAGCCATTCTCTGTAGTGAACCAGACCCTAACAGGTAGTAGCTGAATACTAGTTTGATCCAGCCACCTGTCTCTGTCTAAAGGGAATGAACCCCAGTGTGACTCCGAACTCTCCGAACCAGGTCATTCAATAGTGGCTTTACTTTTTAAACAGGGGTACACATGTAATAGACCTGTGCAATCGGCCTATTAGATTAACGTACATATTGTTCCTTTGGCAATAGTGTTCGTTTGTGTAACTAGACCAGGTTAGAGTTTTATTTGATTAAGTTCAGGTTTAAATTATTATGAATGATTTTAATATTCACTTGTTTACTCAAAAGTGCTTGAATAAATGAATTGCATTCCAAAAAACCTCACAATATATGCAAAACAGGTGTATAAGTATTTGGAAATTGAGAAATATGAATCACAATTTAATTTAGATATTTCATATTCAGGGGTTAGTTGCCAATTGCTAGGCAGGAAATAACCAAGGACATGTGCTTTCAATTCTCCTGAGTTTGAAGAATAAGCATAGCCTTTTACTTAGGGCTACAAACAGGTCTAGATTATGGTATGAGCTATGTCTGATCACTGGGTTAATAGAGAATATCATTCTCCTCTTGGTGGTTTATATCAATCTGCAAGTCGATCTAGGAACTATCATCAACTATCAGCAAGCTAGAATCACCTGTGGCACTCAAGTAGACTTCGATGTCATAGCCTATTGTCACCAAAAAGTCCTGCATCTCTTAAATATACTGTAAATTGTAGTCTTCTATTTTTTTCCCATGCTTGCCTGTCTTATCATCAAACCAAAAAACCCTGGACATGGAGAGTGAAAATTAAGAAAATGCTCTTGCATTCAATTCCCAATAAGATTAGCACCTTGAAGCCCAGATTTTAAATGTAACAACTCGTAGCAGCCAAGTTAACGTTGTTCATTTTAGAACCCCTTTGTGAGGTTGGCCTCTCTTCTTTTAACCGGATTAACTTGTTGTTTCTTTGTTGACTAGGAGACAGTGGCAAGGTGACGACGGTGGTGGCCACGCCTGGTCAGGGTCCGGACCGCCCACAGGAAGTGTCCTACACTGACATCAAGGTGATTGGAAACGGGTCTTTTGGCGTGGTGTACCAGGCCCGTCTCATTGACAGCCAGGAAATGGTAGCCATCAAGAAGGTTCTTCAGGACAAGAGGTTCAAGGTAAAAATGGAGGGGAGGGGGTTTGGATCATCTTGTAATTTTTCTCCTGTGTCGGATTTCAGACTTTTTTTCTGTTTGTTATTACTTAAATTGAAATGAGGAGTATGTTTTAACAACCTTTGTTACTGTGTGCAGAACCGAGAACTACAGATCATGAGGAAGCTGGACCATTGCAACATCGTCAGGCTACGCTACTTCTTCTACTCCAGTGGGGAGAAGGTATGCTGGCGTTCTAAATGAAAAGACTGTGTAGTTTCACCAGTGTAGCTAATCAGCAGGAACACAGACTGACTGGTTGGATGAAGATTATTTGAGGTGATGTTGTCTCTTATCATCGGCGTAACCGCTGAAACCTTTTTTTACATTTTGTACAGTTTTAGTTGGCCATTATTACAGCCACTTGTTTTTTCAGAACACAGTGTTCCGGCCATGGTAATAAATATAGTGCCATCCCTGTTCTATGTCCTGTACAGAAAGATGAGGTGTACCTGAATCTGGTGCTGGACTTTGTGCCAGAGACGGTGTACCGGGTGGCCAGGCACTTTAACAAGGCCAAGAGCATCATTCCTATCATATATGTTAAGGTGGGGCCCGCCCTTCTTTGTTATCTTCTCTTTCGCACTCTCTCTCTCTCTCGGTCGGCGGCACCAACTCAGCCTGTCTTTTCCTCACCCTTTCATGTTCCATCAACTTGAATTCATCTGGTTTACCTATCCAGATTGTTTTATGACTGTATATTTGTTTGCCCTGATGGTCGTTGTTGACGATCTGGCCATGTCTCACGTTTGTCGTGCCCCCCCTCCACAGGTGTACATGTACCAGTTGTTCCGCAGTCTCGCCTACATCCATTCCCAGGGCGTGTGTCACCGAGACATCAAGCCTCAGAACCTGCTGGTGGACCCAGAGACGGCCATCCTCAAACTCTGTGACTTTGGCAGGTGAGCCGAGTGATCGTCATCTATATTTAACCAGGCAGGTCAAATGAGAACCAGTTCTCTGTCGCAGGCACGACCTGGCCAAGTGGCAGACGTTACTTTTTGCACACACAGGGATCATTAAAGGCAAGTACAAGAGACAATCAACAAGGAATAAAGCTGACTATTAAAACACCCTGAGAAGCACTCTTTGAGTGGCATGATATAATGATGGGTGTCCTGTACGGAGGACCCATCCAATGGAAAGTTGTCCTTAAGGTCGGGAAAGCGCTCAAGCTCATAGTCTATCTATCTGGTATTTCTCCTCTCCAAAACATTTGTCCACCCGGTAGCCTCTCGTTTTTTTTTCCCATCACCTAAAAGTGTAGTTCAACTCTTAACCCTCGCCGTCTCTCCTCCTCCTCTCTCTTTCTCTTGCTCCCCCTCTCTGTCTCGTTCTCTCTCTCTCCAGCGCCAAGCAGCTGATCCGTGGCGAGCCCAACGTGTCGTACATCTGCTCGCGGTACTACCGCGCCCCGGAGCTCATCTTCGGCGCCACCGACTACACGGCCAACATTGACATCTGGTCAGCGGGCTGCGTGCTGGCCGAGCTGCTGCTGGGGCAGCCCATCTTCCCCGGGGACAGCGGCGTGGACCAGCTAGTGGAGATCATCAAGGTGAGGCTTTAGGGCGCTCCTATGCGCTTTCCGCCCCCTCGCTGTGTGTTCTTCTAGAGTGATTGTCGGCCACTTGAAAAGTGGGGTCGAGCGTTCCCCTCTCGGTCGGCCCTTGCTCATTGTGAGGCTGAAATACCAGAATGCGCCAAATGGGTGAGTACGCATCATGCTGAGTGTGTGCTCCTGTCGTCCATCCCTTCAGGTCCTGGGGACCCCCACCAGGGAACAGATCAGAGAGATGAACCCCAACTACACAGAGTTCAAGTTCCCTCAGATCAAGGCACATCCTTGGACTAAGGTACCCACCACCAATACTCAATAAGAGCATCATGTCCTCGCCTGGCTGTGGCATCAGAACTGATCAATGAACTGTATACACAACGTGAGAACTCACCGCTCGACCTTTCAGGTGTTCAAGCCACGCACCCCCCCGGAAGCCATCGCCCTGTGCTCCCGTCTGCTGGAGTACACCCCCGCCAACCGCTTCTCTCCGCTGGAGGCCTGCGCCCACGCCTTCTTCGAGGAGCTCCGCCAGCCCAACGCGCGGCTGCCCAGTGGCCGAGACCTCCCCCTGCTCTTCAACTTCAGCACCACAGGTCTGTCTGTGGCCCTCCTCTCTCTAGCACAGCCACACACACCCATATATATATATATATAGGAGCACTTTGTGCTCACAGCACACACACTGGGGCTAGGTGACATGGCCTAAAAAATAAATCACGATTTATTTCAAGTTAGAGACCTTTTTCGATTATAATCCCGATTTATCTTTAACGTTTTTTTCTCACATCAAACATAAAAAAAATATAAAGCAACGTTTTTAAAGCAACTATTGGCAACTTTTTGTGTGATAACATATTTTTGATACATTTCTGTGGGAGAGTGACAAAATCGCGGTTCAGATCCATCCTCTTGGTCTCAATATTTAATACTCATTTTGTCTGCCACCTGGTAAGATGTTCCGCAAAACGTGGCGAAATTCTTTATGGCACAAGAAAGTGCGTCACTAAATCATGAAGAGATGCCCATACTTGGAGTATAGGTGTTGATCGTGTTAGCAGTGACCGCGAGCATCCTGCACGTCTTCTTTGTGACGGTTAGGGAAAATAAATACACCAAGCCGAAATCACCTCATATGATTATTACCCATAGTAACTTTAAATAAGTATTTTCTTTATATATAAAAATTAAATTGGCTAACTAGGCATGTGTGTGCATGAACTGTGACACTCCTGCTAAGCTATCAATCATGGATTTGTAGTCAAAATGTTAACATTTTCGCCATTTAGCTGCAATGCTGTTACTCCCAAACCTTGGAAATAAAATGTAAAAACGAACTGGAATGGTTTGGAAATAGCTTTGCGAGACATGGAAATAAGGTCATATAATGCACATCAGTGTTTGATGGCGTGAGGTGCTAAAAGCAGAGCAACACAGAGTAGAACAATTTAGCTTATTTGTGACACAGGGCCTACTCCTGCGTGCAGCAGATGAGTATTCTCTTTACTAAAGCACTGAGTTCTGTTGGTGTTCATATACTATTGCAATTTTTAATACATTTTGAAGTAGTTGAAATCGTGATTGCTTCGATTTAGACTTTTTACATATCGTGCCAACTCATAATACAAATTAAGCAATTAAATCGTGAAATCGCCTAACACACACACACACACAACACACTCCTGGACATTTAACACGCACAAAATAAATCGTCCACTGTCAGTTATTGATGTGATTTATATTTTTTGAACTGCCTCCTCTTCGTCTCACTCTACAGAGCTGTCTATCCAGCCACAACTGAATTCCACCCTCATTCCGCCCCACGCCCGCTCTCAGACCTCTGCTTCCTCTCACGGTAAGGACCGTTCCTCCCCCTGGTAGAGCTGGATCTTTTGTCAACCAGATCTGCAGTCCCACTCACGCCTCCCTTCTCTCCTGATCCAGACGGTACCGGTTCTGAATCGTCCCAGCACAGCTCAGTACCTGGCTCCCTCAACAGCATCTGAATCAGCGCCTCTACTTCTGTCAGTTTGCCAGCCCAACCCCACCACACACACACACACACACACACACACACACTCACACACACTTACTCTCACAAACAAGCACACTCACACACAGTAAATGACATACTCATTCAGTACACATTGTTCTGCTTCATTCCATGCTACTTGCTATTTTCTCTTATTTACCAGTGTCCCTTTTTGTACTGAGCATACATTATGCAGCAGTAGGTCTTCAGTTGACATGGACGATTTGTTACATTCTATCTTAACTACAAGAACATCACTACAACAAGAGTTGTGTGCATGCACACACTCTCTCTCTCTCCCTCTCTCTCACACACACACATACACACACACACACACTCATGCACACACACACACAAACTTAGCAAACATACAGTCTAATGTATAAATTTTCTCTTGCTCATGCTCTCTCTTTCTCTGTTTATACAAATCCACTTTTCATGTTGCTGGAGATGGCCTAAGGGTTCCGTAGGGGGCAGGTCCTCTGTATAATAACCTATTTTTTATCAACATTTTTTTTCTCTTTTTATTTGTCTTTTATTTATTTGACTTAAGAATTTCTGACGATCACACACAATGTAAGTCTCTAGAGAAATCTCGTGTTTTTCTCCCCTCCCCTTGTTAGTAAATCCATCTATAAACACTGTCCTAATTCCATATTCTCAAAGAACGCCAGAGTAAGATTTCCAAAGGCAGAACTCATTTTCATAAGGAGTGAACTCGCACAGACAAATGGGATATCTTCTGCGGCCCTTTGTGACTATGTCCAGTGTAGTGGACAGTGACACTATGTTTTTGTTGTAAAGGCATAGGAGTGACAAAAAGCTCTGTGGTTTTATACATTTTATTAAATTATGACATAAAACAGACACCTGTTTTTTATTTTTATTTTTATTTTGTTTTGTTTTTTGCTGCATATTTGTAAATGTATTTATTTTTATTTTTGGGAGGAGTCTGGGGGTGGGGGTGGGAGGGTGTTGTAGATGTGTACGTTAAAGAAGGTAGCTGGGGAAAAGCTTGGTATAGTGGGTTGAGTTAGTTTATACTTTCAATGGCTATTATTTACCAAGCTTATTAACTTTAATTAGCAAAAGTAACCTATTCGGAAATGCACACACTCATACACATCTGTGCGAGTGCACACACACACACACACACACACACACACACACACACGACTCTCCTGTGTACATGTATTTACGTTTGGCCAGGGAACAATGATTTGGCTAGTGGTTGATTGCAGCCATGTTGAATATTGAGTATACAATGAAGTAGGGAACTCGATTGTGAACTTTGACCAATTATCTCCCTGTACGTCAGATTTTTACAGTAAAAGACAATGTGCTCTGCTTATTGGTCAAAGTAAGGCAGAATGGTTTATGAGTACATACGAATCCAGAAGTACTTACATAACTGCATACGTATGGTACCGAAATACCATATCTGAGAGATGTGACATTTGGGACTAAGGTTGTATGACTGTGTAGGATGATGATGCTAGTATGTGGTGTCCATGTAAACTGTACTATCAAGTCCACGCGGCAGATTTAAGCAGACAGTGTTGTAGGTTTAGTCTAGAGCAGTTCTCAGTACGGACTTCTTGAACGCTTCTAGTACAAGCATTTTATACTAATGTACCGTCCCTGCCAACGATCTCTTAACAAGCTCATAAGGTCACTCACTCTCAACGTCAGCTACTGGAATGTGGCGTTTGATTCACCTCTGTAAGGTGCGCTGTGCACGAGGTGGCTCGGTCTAAGGCCCATTGGAACGTGGAGGGAGTGGTGAACCTTGCCCGCCAGGGTGGTAGTGCTAGATGAACCATTCATTAACTTCCTTCTGTGACCTCAGAAGCCACCCTTCCTCTGTCCCCGCCCCCCCCCCTCGTCTTATGACACATGTAAATATCACTTACTTTTATCATCCCCCCTTTTTATTACAGTGTTGATGTTTCTTTTTTTGTTCTCTACCTGTCGATGAAGCTGGTGGTTTTAAAAAAACAAAAACAAATTGACCTGTTTTGTTGTCCATTGATCAGTTTGTGAATAAAGAGGATTTGTGTCACGTCCCGATGATCCTACGTGTAAATAGAACAAGAAAAGAAAAAAAGTCTACCTACCTACTGCTCTCGTACCATGTTTGTTGATGATGTCTCACTATTTCTCTCCCTCTCTCTTTCCCCCGTCCCGTGTCTCTGCCTGTGTCAGCTCCCATTCCCGTGAGAATGGGCCCTCGCTGGCTTCTTTTGATTCGATTCCGTTGCTACCCTGGTCTTGCTGTGCGCCTCACTGTGTAAGGGAGAGATAGTGGAGTGTGACTGATCATTGATTTCATATTTCAGAAAACACGTACTGTATTAGAAACCACTTGAACATTGACATCTGAATAGATGTAATAGAGGGGGGGGAATAAGTATTTAGTTGGTGAATCATGTAATATGTGTCCAACCATGTACTTTTGTTTCTGCATGTTGTCGTATGGTATTTACTGACATCATGCTGTTCAGACTTGCTGCTAATGTTCACTGGAAGGCAGCCTTGGTAAATGTAGCGACTGCGGTTCGAGCCACTCAAAACCTGTCATACGTGTGCCTGACAGAGTGCATGTATATGTGCGCGTGTGTGTAAGTGGGAACTTGGGTTTCTTAACCGACACAGCATACAGACAACTGTTGGCCTTTTATTACTTTTGGACACCCTCTTTGTGTGTACAGTATGTGCATATAGTTCCCATGTAGAATAGGCTCCAAGCTTCTTCTTTTTTCTATCGACGTCTCTCTTTTTTTTTTATTCCAATGCTGTTCCTATTGTTTCACCCTGGCCCAAGAAACTGACACTTTAGGATTGTGGGAGGAAGAGAAAAAGAATTATAAAAAAAAACATTTGTCTGTTGTGTGTATGATATGGACTCATTTAATAAAGTGATGAAACTGTGGAGGGCTGTTGTGAGTTTTTATATTCAATATTTGTGAAAGAGTATCACAGAAGTCAATTAGAGTGAAGCTTTGTTCGTTCTACCCGGATTACACTTCTTATGAATGACAAAGGTGCGTGCTAATTTTGATATTAAAATGTATCGTTCTTTAAGAAAGGGATCTGGTGTGGGTCTTTTGACGATCTGTTTAATTAAAAAGTGAGGGTATAAATTTAATATTATGCACTTTAATTTGTTAATTTCAGTGTTCTTTTTAATTGACTTCTTTGCAAAGTAAACATATCATTGGATTATCTGTATATTTATATTATGGAGTACCACAGAACATCGGAATATCTGATGTAAGCATTATCAGTTCTTATATTGGCAAAAATAACACTAGCCAATGCAAGTTACCTGTTAAAACTGGGTAGGTCCTTAAGGCTACTATTTGTAAAGATTTGTAGGCAGTAAATGTGATTGCTCAGGAGTAAGTGAATGCCTTACTGAAATATCTAAAGTATAAACAATCTGATTTCACAGATCCACTTCAACACATATGAGTTTGAGGGAGACACTTCTTTTGCAGTGCTGGAGTCAAGAATTGTCAGGTGATGTCAAGCTCAAGCTCAAGGGGGCATTCTTACTGGTGGCTGCATATAAGGAAAAAATGTATTGCTGGCAAATACACTCCAACACAGTACTATGTGTTTGTCAGAGTTAAATGGAGGTTGAAACTACTCAAACATGTAAATTGTGTTTCTCAAGCTAGATGACTTGATAGCAGCGGATGCTGCATTTTTCTTATTTGTTCACTAGAGGGCAACAGTGCTCAATTTGGTCAATCATTTGTTGTTTACACAAGTTGGCAGTGTTGAGCTACTCTTGGATTTCACAATACATTTCCAAGAGCTCTAAATATACAATTCTTAACACTGCTGGCATTGTACTTCATAACCTGCCTGACAATTTGAACTGGAATGAGCATCATGTTGAGGAGTGAAGGCCTGCTTAATTCAGGGTGCACTAAATCTAGGAAAATACCTCAATGTGTCTGAATTATTTAGAGGAGACATGCTGAATACAATCCTAAATGTAAACGTAGCAGTCCAACAAAGTGGTTTTAATCATAGTGTTGGTCTCATGGGTAGTGTAGGGTAGCTATTGATTGTTTTAAGATTGATGTTGCTATGTTATAAGAATAGTAAATTATGTTACCAACTGCCCTGTGCTGCAGGCAGGGGTATCTCCCTTGGCATTCCACACAATTTTTGTCTGTGTGTGTTTGTTGCTGGGATACAACTCACGGCAGTTTAAGAGCCAATGTTTTCTTTAATTTGTTTTAATCAGTATGAGAAGATCTGTCCCCCTCCAGCGTATTCAGCGACATAAAGAGAGGACGAGCGAGAGACTGAAAGAGAGAGAGAGAGCTGTGAGAGAGCACCGCTAGCAGCAGCCAACCCTGTGACTGCCAACGCTTTTAGAGGATTAAAAAAAAACAAAATGGTTTCATCTCCTTGAAAATGTCTCACCGTATGCACATTATAGGCTGTTAAGTGCTGAGCCCAGGGGACTGGGGGCCTGGTTACCTAGTCTTTCAGTGTAGGCTGTTAAAGGCCTGCTTACCTAGTCCTTCAGTGTAGGCTGTTAAAGGCCTGGTTATCTAGTCCTTCAGTGTAGGCTGTTAAAGGCCTACTTACCTAGTCCTTCAGTGTTGGCTGTTAAAGGCCTGCTTACCTAGTCCTTCAGTGTAGGCTGTTAAAGGCCTGGTTGTTAAAGGCCTGGTGTTCGCTTTGCACACAGAAGGTGGAAGCCTGGCCTTGTGTTGTCTTACTGTTAGCTGTCGTGTGCCAACAGCTTTAGGCCCCTTTTCTGTGACTCTGTCATCGTCTTGGCTCTGGCTCTTCTACCACTTCGAGGAGTCTATCGTCTCTCTGTCTCGGGTGCTCTGACTCTCTAGAGGGGGTGCATAAATTAGAGAGTATTCAATTATTTGCAACAAGCATGCAGTAATAATGTTAATTAAATGTCAACAAAAGATTCTTTCTTCTTTAACAAATTCAATAATTAGCTACAGATGTTTGTGCATATTTGTTTGCTTTGTGTGTGTGTGTGTGTGTGTGTGTGTGTGTGACAAGACACCTGTGACCAGAGCTTTAATGCTTATCGATCAAGATGCTCTCACTATCAACAGCACAATCACCAATTTCAAAGATTTATATTTCTTTCATTTCCCCTCCAAGTTCTGTTGTCAAGCGCCATTCACCGGTAACAATATGTCTGAAAGGACAGGAAATGACACGGCCGGCGGAGGGTTTAGGATGATACTGTATTGCGCCGTAAGACATCCCAACACCTCAGTTTAACTCAAGGTCAGTAGCCTCATCATCATCATCACACACAGAGGGGAAGAGGGATTGAGCGAGAGAATATTGATTCTCATTCCACTCGCATGAGGTGAAAGGTGGTGAGAGCGTGTTCGTCTCCATGTTGCATCACGTTTGACAGTATTTGCTCATGCATGTTTATAGAAAGGGTGGAGATAACGTAGGAACGCTTTGCGTCTATCTAACACTGTTTGTGTTTGCGTGTGTCTTGTTTGTGCGCATGCCCCCCCCCCCCCCCTGCACCGCGGCCCATTAAAGCAGACTGCAGCTGCTCCCTGCTCATTTCGTGACGTTTGGTCTTTTCATCTCCTGCTCTTGTTAATAAGTGACCCTGTCTGACATACAGGTGGATGGATGTTGTCCAGGCCGCAGTCACACTCATCAAGCCAATTTGTCACCAAAGGAGACGTTCTGAAACGTTCACCACACTCCTCATAGCCTCCCACCACTCCCTGGATACCGCTCTCCCTGTTAACCTTAGCAACCAACGGTGTACTGCAAAGTCTTTTTAAAAGCGTTAACTGTCTGGCAGGTGTGTTGGTCACGCAGCACAGCCACACATCCATCAAGTTCATCATTCAGCTTCAGAAATACCCTCCAGGAAATGGATGGATTCATGCAGAAGCGTTTAATATTTACTGCATTTGATTATTTAGAGAGAAACAAGGCAGGGGTTTATTTTTCTGTTGTGTGCTTGATCAAGGAAATCCAATAATTTGATAAATACGGACACAATACGGCTCCAGATGCACTTAGGCCTACCTCACTCTGTACAAGGTGGTTGTTCCGTGCTGTCTACATTGTTTCTCTGGCGTGGTGAGATTTATGCAGCGTCCTGCTTGAGGCAATGGGAAGACTCATTACGTACGCAACATTAATTTCATAAGTGACTTAATAACTCTTAGCTCTATAAATGTTTAAATCCATGTGTGGGCCTTGCAATGTGGCATGAGCATGAATATGCAGAGGGCCAGCGGTTTTCCTTTCGCTGCGATGGTTCGGGTTATTTTTACAAAGAGTTTTCTCAATTACAGCGGGTGGCTATCCCACCCCAGCACGGTTCTCTTTGGTTGTGTGAATAACATCTCTAAGACGAAACTGACTTTATCAAATGTTCAGTTAAATGATTCAATGGTAAACTGCATTTGTATCATGTCTATATCAGTAGTGTCAAAAGTTGGGACACACTTTCCTATTCAAACGTTCAAACCTTTGAATGGTACTGTATCTATATATATGGAGAGAGAGAGAGAGAGAGAGAGTGAACAAAATAGCTGGAACTGGAAAGCTACAATATTGATAGATTATTCTAGACATACAGTCTGACCACGTATAATACAATTTCAAATCTATGTCGTGGCTGTTGAGAGGATATTATTTCATGCACATGCAGGTGCTATGTAACTGAAAACATGCCGTGGTGTAATAAGGAACAGTCTCGCTACTTAACCAGGGTGCTTTCATTTTGCCTCAGCCAAGAGGCACTTATTGTTGGTAATAACACGACTGCTAGACCTGCCATTATGGTTCCACAGGGCTGGGTTGGGGGCTAGCCATTAACCCACGAGGGGTTAGTAGCTAGCAGGTCATTTAGCACACCGGGGATGACGGGGTCGTTCATACCACCCTGACTGTCATCAACGCGGGACTGGCCGTCAATCTACCCGAGCAGAAAAAGAACAGCTGGCCATTACTCGTTGGCTAACCGCTCGCAAGTGTCTGTCGCGTATCATGTGTGTGGTAATTATGTCTGTGTGGGGGTGTGTTTTGGTGTGTGTGTGTGTGTGTGTGTGTGTGGGGAGATGCGGAGGAAGTAATGACAAAGCGACACGACTCATTAACTTTCAGCCGGAGCTCTCAGATTGTTTCAGACCGTCTCATCAACTGCTTTATCACAGACACACTGCACACAAAGACAGACACACGTACGCCGTCGCACGTCAACACCGAGGGCAGGGGCTTTTGAAGGTGTGTCTGGATGCCGTGGTAACGCTGAAGGGCCAGTTAGGGCGGTGTGTGTGACATTGCTGTAGTTACTAGGGGTCACAGGTTGAGGCCTCTAAGCTTCAAAAATTTTAACAAAGAGCTTGTATAATATGTAGATAACAGGTATGAGAGCAGTCACTCCATCGTGAATCACACTTTGCAATATTCATTTGAAATTGCAGGCCAATTAATCAATTGTGATATTATCAATTCAGTATGTAGACTGAACAAATGGATACTGTCACGGTTTACATCTTCAGAGAAAAGTTATAAGGAAGACTTTTTTGTT